>JAADXN010000361.1:0-26363 GCA_023337875.1 Pythium apleroticum | reverse complement strand
GCAATAAACAGCCAACAATTGGGCGGACCATGACTCAGTTGGGCACAGCTCGAACAGTCACAGGGAACAGCGACGATTTAGACCTAACCGCGACTTTGACTTTGAGCATAGAACACTGTGCCCCACTTGGACCAGGGTCTGACGCCAGTGCAGTGTCACCCACGACGGCTGAGCAGCTGGCGTTCGGCGCACGACGGATTTTCACTAACCGAGGTCTCCGATAGAAAAACACGGTGGGTTTTGCACGCGCCGAGGACCCAATAGACCGACGGTCTCACCTTGTTATGGGAAAATGGAAGGTCTCAGCAACTTGAAGCCCCTGAGATGCGCCTGTCTGTCTTGGTGTGTAAACAGTTTGCCAAACTTGACTCGGCGGGAACCTGGGGATAGGAGACGAGTGGCTCATTTGCAGTTGTTGTGTGCGTGAGCCGAGCGGCGAAGAGGAAGGAAGCCGCTTGGAATTGCGGCGCGTCAGGAAGAACTCGCATCGCCATGACGACACCTCACGCAATAATACTGTAGACTATATAATACCCTGCCGTGGCCAGCGCTGTTGGAAGAGAGCCTTCCACACCACAAGAAGCCGCACGATTGCAATCCGCGGTTGTGCGATGATGACGTAGGTGCCCCGTACAGTACAGAACTCCCCATCGCCCAGCATAAGCACTTCCACTTCAACACTCATCTGGCCGTTGCCTTGAGGGATGATACAGAACGAGTCTGTCCACATGCGCACTCGTGGAAAGTTGACGGCAAGCGGTTCAGTTGCGATGAAAGGAGGTGCAAGCCGCCCCCTGACATCGCAACTGAATCTCACGCACCGTCCGCGGAAGCAGCAGCTTGACAGAAGCAACCAACCTTCGACCAAACAGTCTCAGGGCGCCGCAGCTGAGTTGAGTCTTCTCTGGCTGAGCAGCGAGCAAACCCAACGCGGCGTCGACCAAACAGGATGGCAACATCACCGATCTTCGGAGTGTTTCGTCCGGATCAGGTCGGTGGATTCCCAGAATCCGTCAAAATGGTCCAGTGCAGTGGGCGCTTGGTGCTGCCGGTGTGATTGCGCCGCGCAGAATGGGTCCACGATGCTCAGAATGACAACTATCGCCTCTGAACAGCAGCAATCCGGATTCCATTCCGTGTCTTTGGCCACACAACGCCGCGTTCACTGTACTGTACGTGTTAATTATGCTCTCATGCTTACGGCCTGTCGCCAGTCGAGTTCTGACCCTCGAGCATGACCGTAGTGTTCTGCTTTGTGAGCATGTACGTCTCTTCCGCCGCGACGCGGAGCTGGTTGATCCGCATCCACAGCTGGAGCTGCTCAGGGTTGATGTCGGCGTACGCCTCTTCCTCGGCGGAGATGCTGCGTCCAATATCACGGCTATTGGTCAGCGTTGTGAGTCGTTCCTCGTACTCATACACGTACGAGTCCCGCTCACAGTCGATCGGCGCTTCGTTCTGTGTGGATCCGTAGGACGAGATCGAAAGCGACGGGTCGAACAGCGTGTGTCGGCGCTTCTCAACGCCCACGGTGCTGAAGGACGGTGACGGCATGGAGTTCCCAGACGATGAAGACCCGTACGCACTGTGACGACGACCGAGACCCCAACTCGCCACGGACACGTACTCGCTCACGGCGACGTCACGCGCGCTTGTGTTGTTGGCGACAGTGATGCACGTCCTGCAGATCCGCGTGACCACGCGGTTGAGTTCTCCATTCAAACCGACGTGCGTGAGCTTGCGCTTGTCGATACAGCGTGTGCACACTTTCGTGAGACAGATATCACACCGCGAGTGCTGCCGCAGCCCCGACAAGCTCTTCTCACACACAGGACACGAGCTGCTTCGGTCTTCTTTTGCCCGGCTGAAGACGTCGCCCGCTCCCTTGATCGCGAAGCTCGGCCGCGTCGCGATAGCACGGTGCATCATCCACGCGAGCTTCTTGTACTGGCCGCAGAGCAAGACGCGCCAGATCGCGATGAGACTGGAGGCAGACGCAAACACGGCGACGCGGTCGCCCACGCGGCCTCCAGGGTCCATGTACGAGCGGATGTAGAGATCCACGGAACCATTGCCAGCGTCCCGCAGCAGGTAACACGTCGAGAACTTGCAGCGCACGATATTCAAGTCGCTCAGTTCGTGGCATCCGGGCACGTCAAGCGACTGCATCACCGCATAGCCGACGCGTTCGCCACTAGGCAGCACGCGTGAGCCGACACTCTCGAGATACACCAAGTCACGGGGCCGCAGTGCGACTTTGTGGACCAACTGATAGATCAGCGACCACCGCAGCACGAGCGCCTGCAGCGGGTCTTCCTTCGTTGGCTGGACCACGGTCGCGAGCACGCGGGAGTCCGGCGCCTGGTCTTTGATGTAGGTCGTTCGCACGTCCGTCTCCGTCTTCGTCATCGCCAGCAAGCCGTACAGCATGTCGTCGAGCGCACCCGCCATTGTGCCCACGCCAAGGACCGTCGGCATGCGCCAGTACTCGGACGTCGGCTTCGCGTCCAGGTTGTCGAGCGAGATCCTCGGTGTGTACGCCCCCAGGTCTCCTTTGCCAGCGCGGCGGTAGATGGTCACGTTCTCACGGGACATGACGGGCTTCCACTTGTCTTTACTGAGCTCGCGGTTGTCTTTCGTCACGAACTCTTCATACTGCGCCAGCGTCGAGTCGACGATCGAATCGGACAGCCATTTGAGCTGGTCTTCCTGCTCGGCGGTGAGCGTCACGGGCGCGAACGGCTCCTTCTCGAGCGGCACTTTCATCGCTTCTGTTGGTATCAATACTGTACTCCACCTACTGCTGCTTCTGAGACCTTCGCTGCTCCGTCGGTTGATCGGGATCTGTGGTTATGCGGCCCTCCGAGCTCTGTCTTTCCAGCACGGTCCCGTTCCGGGCATGGGGGAGTTCTTTGAGGAGTGCTCAGCTGAGTTGGCCGCCGGCTCTTCCCGGGACAATGTCTCCATTTGCAGCCTGAGTTGCATGCCTTGTGGGCTCGTTGGCTCGGCCACGGCAAGCTCCCTCTCACCCCACAGGAGCACGTCAGGTCCTGGCGCTTTTACCTGCAGTCGAGCCGTTCAACCGGGAAGGTCTCACTTGGATGGGCTCTTCCCAAAACACGGTGACACCAAGTTGCCTTTGAAGGCACGGTCTCACCTTGTTTTGACGAAGGATGTGATGGTCTCAGCAACGCTCCCACCTTCCTCGCGGCTGCGCCTCCCGATCGATTCCACCTGGTCTTCTGTCTCGGATTCCGGAACCCGTGAGCCGCGACTCTGTGCCTGACGACTCTCTGAGTCTGTGTGGCCCACAGCAGCGTCCAATGATCAGCGTATGGAGACTTCAAGTTTGCAAGCCAAAGCTTTCGCTGTCGAGCAATCTGTGACGCGGGGGCACGCTGACAGTGAGTCTCTCTCTCGCTCTCTCTCGCAGTCGACATCACACGGCCCCCGTCACAACAGAGACGAAGACTCGCAACCCACGATGTCTCCTCTGCCTCATGCCAACCGATGTCACGACAGTGAAGACAAGATGAAGAGGGAGAGGGGCGTCTTCATGGAGACAAGACCGTGTATTGCGTGACGCCGGTTCTGAATCCGCTGCGGTGTCAGTGAGCCCCACGCTCTTTCCGCGTCTGCTGCTCGTCAAAACGACGAAGCTTTGCGTGATAATGCTGCAGAGCCCTCGCCAACTGTGAGTCACGATCACTCGGCCGAAAACAACTCAACGGATTCTCACGTGACGCGTGTATTCACTGAAGCCATTCACTGTCGCCTACGTAGTGTTCATTACTGCAGCGTACCTCCAGACTCTCGCATGGCGGTCGCATTCTGCTTCGTGATCAAGTACGCCTCTTCGGCAGCCAAGCGGAGTTGGTTCATACGCATCCACAACTGAAGGTTCTCAGCGTCGAACTTGGCACATGCTTCGTCTCCAACCACCATGGGACTGGACGTTGTCAGATCCCAGGACGACGAGTCCCCGTCGTAAGAAGCCCAGCTCGAGTCTGTAAGAGAGATGCCGTAGGGCGTCGACGTTGGGGACGAGAGCGAGGAAGCCACTTCGACGGTTGGCGACTTGCTGCTGCGAACATGCGAAGATTCTGGGGCTTCACCTACCCACGGAGAGGCCACGCTTGCACGCGTTCTTCGTCCACTCGCCAGGACATATTCGCTAAGCGCGACTTCCCGAGCACTCGTTTGACTCGCGACACTGATGCACGTCCGGCAGATACTCGTCGAGACGCGCTTGATTTCGTTCGTGGACACGACTTGCGTGAGTTTGCGCCTGTCGCTGCAGCGCGAGCATACCTTGGTATGGCAGATATCGCAACGCGACATAAACCGCAGCCTCGACGAGAACTTCTTGCACAGTGGAAAATTGTCGGCACCGCCGCCCTGGGCGACCGCACGCGAGCGAGTCGCAGAGGCTTGGCGCATCATCCACGCGAGCTTCTTGTATTGGCCGCACAACATGAGACGCCAGATTGCAATGAGACTGGAGCTCACCACGAAGACGGCAAGCCGGTCGACGATACGCCCTCCAGGCTCAAGGTTTGAGCGCATGTACAGCTCCACTGAGCCATTGCCAGTGTCGCGGAGGAGATAACACCCAGACAACTTGATGCGGATCACGTTCAAGTCGGTGAGCTCAACAGCCAGGTACTTCCACCGAATGCACCACGTAGTAGCCCATGCGCTCGCCGTTGGGGAGAATGCGAGCGCCGACGCTCTCAAGATACAGGACGTCGCGAGGCGTCGTGACGCCGATCTTGTGGAGGGTCTGATAGTTGAGCGTCCAGCGAAGCAGCAATGCCCTCAACGGGTCCTCGACCGTCGGCGTGATCACGGTTGCCAGTACACGGGAGTCAGGGGCGTCGTCCTTGACGTACGACGTACGAACGGCAGTCTCGGTTTTCGTCATCGCGATCAAGCCGTACAGCCTGTCGTCTAGCTCACCGGCCATTGTGCCGATCCCCAAGACTGTCGGCACTCGCCAGTACTCGGACGTGGGCTCCGCGTTGGGCTCGGCAAGTGAGACCTTCGGCGAGTATCCTCCAAGGTCTCCTTTACCAGCACGACGATAGATCGTCACATCCTCTCGCGACATGACGGGTTTCCAGTGATCCTTGTCGAGTGTCCTGTTCTGTTCGGTCGAGAACTCCTCGTACTTGGCGAATGTGTCGTTGACTCTCGCGTCCGAGAGCCATTTGAGCAGGTTCTCCTGGTCGGTGGTCAGTGTGAAGGGCGCGAACGGCTCGTTTTCGAGAGGAATCTTCATCTGAGACGGATGCTGTACCCGAGGGACCGCAGATTGGAGACTGAGGCTGTTTGGGAAACGGTCTTGTAAAAAGCCACAGCTCGAGGGCACGATCCCGGGTTTGAAAAGGACTCGTGAAGTTCAGTGGAAACGCGTACGTATGCGTGCGTTCCCTGGAGATCCCCTTGTGCTTTCGAGAGGGACCATTGAAGACTATTCAAGAGAGATATAGAGACAGAGAGAGAGAGAGAGTAAAGATGGAGTACACACGACGACTACGAATTCGGTGAAGTCATGTTCAGCATAATCGATGTCTGCCGTATTATGGTGAAATTTACTCTAAAGTAGATCTTATATCGGACGCGATCTTATAACGGACGCTCCTCTATTTGAGGCATTTATTTTCGGTGCCAGTTGTTCAGTTTGGGTCTCTCAGTTGAGTGACGTGTTAAGATCTTATAACGGACGCTCCTCTATTGGGATTCGATTTTTTCAGTTCGGGCATCCACCACGATGAACCAGCATTGCCGGTTTGCGTCACTCCGTCTCGTGCGGTTTGTCGCACTAGTGTAGTCTACCCCGCGGATCGCCGTAGGGCACGCCGTGACTACAGGGCGTCGCTCTGGCTTCCGTGTGCACTTTGGACTGAACCGATAGGTATTCGAATCGAAATGAGTTGCTCACATTACTTCCTCAACGGTGAGGCCTCGGGAACGCACTGAACTGGTCTCATCGTCGTCTTTGCTGCTCACACTTTGCGTCTCCATCATCACCGCCGCGTTCTGCTTCGTGATGATGTAGGTCTCTTCTGCGGCCATGCGAAGCTGGTTCATCCGGATCCAAAGTTGAAGCTGCTTCGGGTCCACGCCAGCCTGTGCTTCATCGTCGACTCCAGCGACGCCCAAGTGGATGCTGTTCGAGGAGTCCCACGGCGTCACAGCATACGCAGAGGTCTCGTCGCACGATTCACGCAGAGTGTCGACCAAAGCTGAACGCACGGATGACGAGGACGAGATCGACAGCGTCGGATCCACGAGCGTCACCTTGCGGCTTGGCGCCGTGGTAAATGACGCGGACTGAGTCTCAGACGCTGAGGGCGAATCATGCCCCGCAGGGACGTACTCGCTGATGGCGACGTCACGGGCACTGGTCTTGCTGGCCAAGCTGATACACGTGCGACACACGCTAATGGCAACCTGCTTGATCTGCTTCTTGGACACGAGCGTCGTGAGCTTGCGCTTGTCGATGCAACGCGAGCAGACACTGGTCATGCATATATCACACCGCAAGGCAGACCGCAGTCCTGCCAGACTCTTCTCGCAGATCGGACATGCGTCCGGGGTTCCGCGTTTGATAGTAGACTTGGATCGCGCTCGCATCCTGATGGCGCGTCGCAACATCCACGCGAGCTTCTTATATTGGCCGCACAACATCACTCGCCAAATCGCGATGAGGCTGGTGCACGCTGCGAAGACTGCGAGGCGATCGACGATGCGGCCGCCAGGGTTTAACGATGTCCGCATGTACAACTCCACTGACCCGTTCCCAGTGTCTCGAAGTAAGTAGCACGTCGAGAACTTGCACCGCACGATGCCCAGGTCCTTGAGCTCATCACAGCCTGGGACGTCCACTGACTGGAGCACGGCATAGCCGATTCTTTCACCACTGGGGAGCACCCGCGAGCCGACGCTCTCGAGATACACCAGGTCGCGTGGCGTCGTGACGCCGAGCTTGTGCACTGTTTGGTACACCAGAGACCATCGCAGCACGAGCGCTCGCAGAGGATCCTCCTTTGTTGGCTTGACCACAGTCGCGAGGACGCGTGAGTCCGGGGCCTCGTCCTTGATGTAGGTCGTACGAACGTCGGTCTCCGTCTTGGTCATCGCCAACAACCCGTACAGCATGTCGTCCAACTCGCCCTCCATCGTCCCGACGCCCAATGCCATTGGCACGCGCCAGTATTCGGTGGTGGGTTTGGTCGTTGGGTCGGCCAGCGAGATCTTGGGCGTGTGGCTTCCGAGGTCTCCCCTGCCAGCTCGTCGATAGATGGTGACGTCGTCGCGCGACATCACCGACTTCCACTTGTCTTTGTCGACGACGCGGCGCTGTTTGGTGGCGAAGTCTTCGTACTGTGCGACGGTGGTGTCCACCATGGTGTCCGAGAGCCATTTGAGCAGGTTCTCCTGGTCGGTGGTGAGCGTAACCGGCGCGAAAGGTTCCTTCTCGAGCGGCACCTTCATGTTGGACGACAGGGAATCTCTCGCGTGGTGGAGAGTCGGCTTCTGAGTTGATCGTGTGAGCGATAAGCTTCCGAATGGAGGCCACTCACCTCCACGTCTTCGTGAGTGATCAGGTGAGCAGCCATACGCAATCGCCCAGGCTGGCGCTGGCAGCAGATGCCTTTGACGACGCGACTCACTCAACACAGACTGCTGCCTTCTCCCACACAGTGGCCTCTACTGTGTTCAACTTGAGCAACAGCTTGAGGCCCGTCCTCGCCGCGTCACTGGGTTTCATCCCAGCAGGAGCCGGCACGCTGAGACGTTGAAGATCTCTCGGTAAGAGCCAGGCTCCCCACTCGGTGCGATTTCTCTAATTTTAACTCTGGTGGACCGGAGAAGTTCTTGGCGACGATGCGGCTTCCTGCTGATTCTTTCGCCAGATGCAGGGGACGCGCCGGGTTTTGGGATCTGGAGGCGCGGGTCATCGGTGACCAACGCGCCCGCTTTTTCGCTTCTTGGGCTTCTCACTGTGTCCGCAGTTGCGGAAGACACCGGTTGGCACTTGTGCGACTCTGGTGTGGTGTTGAATTTGTCGACGCCAAAAGACAGAAAGAATAGCACGAACGAATACGTATTATTTTATAATTCATGCTACTTCATCGATGGCGAATCTGGCACCAAGCCTGTCGTCGACCATGCCTGTGGTCTCCCTCGTCATGGTCTCATTCTGCTTCGCGATCTGGTATGTCTCCTCT
Source organism: Pythium apleroticum (assembly GCA_023337875.1). Taxonomy (NCBI): domain Eukaryota; phylum Oomycota; class Peronosporomycetes; order Pythiales; family Pythiaceae; genus Pythium; species Pythium apleroticum. The sequence continues at coordinate 18,126 of JAADXN010000361.1, read as the reverse complement.
GCGGCCATGCGAAGCTGGTTCATGCGGATCCAGAGCTGTAGCTGCAGCTGATCGATGCTGACCGGAGTGTCGTCCTCCAAGCCAGAATTGCTGGCCGTGCTCGCCGAGTCCCAGGCAGTCACTGTGTCGGTAGAGTCGCCACCGTTCGAGCAACGTGGCAGCTCTTGAAGCGGGATGACGAACTCAGTCGGGGTAGATGATCCAGACTTTCGGCCCGGTGTCTCCGCTGCAACACTGAATGGTGGATAGCTATCCCATCGAGCCTCGGACGCTGGCGTTCGAACGGAAGACACGTACTCACTGGTCGCAACGTCACGAGTACTGGTCTTGCTCGCCCGCGTGATGCAAGTCCGGCACACCGACGTCAAGACCCGTACGATTTGATTCTCGGACGTGACGTGCGTCAGCTTGCGTTTGTCCATGCAGCGCGAGCATACTCTGCTCAAGCAGATCTCACACTGCGTTGATGACCGCGGTCCCGACAGAATCTTCTCACAGACTGCACACATACGTTCATCGTCACTGCGTCTTCCAGAACGTGGTCGGCTCCGACTGGGGCGACGGTGCATCCACGCGAGTTTCTTGTACTGGCCGCACAACATGACGCGCCAAATCGCGATGACACTGGTGCACGCTGTGAAGACTGCGAGTCGATCGACGATGCGGCCGCCAGGGCCCATGAACGTGCGCATGTACAGCTCCACTGACCCGTTGCATGTATCGCGAAGCAAGTAGCAGGTCGAGAATTTGCACTGCACGATGCCCAGGTCCTTGAGCTCACCACAGCCAGGAACGTCCACTGACTGGAGCACAGCGTAGCCGACTCGCTCCCCGCTAGCAAGATGCCGACGTCACCCTTTCCGGCTCGTCGATAGATGGTGACCTTGTTATGATCGCCAAGTGGCCTCCCTCACTCACTTCAATCTGCCGGATCCTCACTCCACCGCGTGGAATGCTCGGAGAAGGAAGGGGTGCAGGTCCACTACACTTAGTACTGTGTTCACAGTCACATGGAATTACAGTTACTGGGACCGGATGATTAATCAAAATCACGTGTAAACCTTCGTACGAGCGAGCTTAATCCGGGTCCGATCGACTCAGCTCTTGCACCCGGCAGTGCAAGTGGGACTGCACTTGGGCTTGCTCGCTCACAACGAGAAACGTGTGCTCTGCTCGCATCCGCAGGGCGTTCATGCGCATCCACAACGCGAGCTTCGGGTCGGGGGTTGTAGGAGACGTCTTCATCGAGACTTCCTCATTGACTTCTTCGTCTAAGGTTTCCAGGTTCTGCACACGTGACGGCCGCGACGGCAAGCGCCGTTCTGTGGGTGCAAGGGAGCTCTGAGCGCTTGAGTTGTAACAGTACGAGTCAAAACAATCCTGCGTGCCGCGCATCGACGATGTGGAGGACGGCAACGCCAAGCTGCGATTGATGTGCGGCAGCGTCGGCTTCGCCAACACCGCTTCCCGTTCCTCGTGAGCGTACTCTCGAGCCGCGAGGTCTGCGCTGTTGATCTCACAGCTCGCGGAGGCGACGCAGCTCGTGCACATGGGCGTAGGCACTTTTTGGAGCTGGCCGTCGGGTGCTTGGACTGCGAGAGATCGAACCATGACGCACCGAGAGCACACCGGCGTGCAGCAGATTTGGCAGTCGACGACGGAGCTAAAGGACGAGAAGCCGCGCGAGCACACGCAGCATAGCTTCTCGTGCTGCGCCTTCGGGTCGTGTTCGTGACTATCGGATTGAGCCGTGTGAGTCTTGAGTTTCCAAGCGAGCTTCTTCTTCAAAGCACAGTCTACGATGTTGGACACACTGATCATGACAGCGGCGCCCGACAATGCCGCGAGCTTCGGCGGGACGTGGCCTCCGGAGTTCGAGAGCATCGTCCCGTACAGCTCCACCACGTTTGGAGCTGCCTGACGGAGGAGGTAGCAGCCCGAGATGCGAGCGCGCACCATTCGATTCGACGAGCCGACAACACGCTCGATCTCTGAACTGTCGACCGACTCGTAGATGACATATCCGATCCGCTCGTGGCTGTCCGGCGTGAGGAACACCCCCGACGCCTCCAAGTAGACCGAGTCCCGAGGTCGAACCAAGGCTGCAAGTGATGGAGACCGCGCCGCCCACTTGAGACCGAGATAGTGGAAGGGCTCCGCTGATGTCGGCAGCTCGAGGTCTTGAAGAACACGGTGGGAGACGAACTCATCTCCGATGTACAGCGAGCGTGTGGCCATGGACGACTCCGTTGGCGTGATCGATCCGTACATGGCATCATCGAGCGTTCCCTCGATGGGCCCAACGCACAGAAGCTTGGCCTGCGGCTGCCAGCCCAGCGGGGCTCGGACTCCGGCGTCGCTCAAGTCATCGGACACGTTTCCGTGACGACTTCGGTAAATGGAGACCTTGTGGCGTGTCTTCACTAGCTTCCACTCCCCAGCGTTCACGCTGCGGTTGGAGCCCAGGAAGCTGGCGTACTTTCCCATCGTGTGCTGGGCAATTGAGACCGCGAGCTGACCGTACGAGCGGCTCTGCTCCGAGGACAGCAGCGGCGGAGGACTTGGTGTCGGTGGCCCCATTGTGAGCAGGCGTCGGAGAGTAAACTGTACGGTGTGCTCACCTTGGGCTGAAGACGCCGTGTTCGAAAGTGGGCCAGCACATCTTGCGCTGGCGCATAGTCCAACAGAGCACCTTCGAGACTCTCGTGGGTGATTCCTCCCACCGAGGGGAGTGTATGCAGTATTCCACGCCTTGAGTGGACCTGTGCACAACATTAACCGGTCCAAATCGATAAATGTATCAAGATGATGTCTTGTCGTAGACGCCTACAAACGTAAGTGATAATGTATAACCTTGTCAATCCGATCAGTCCCACTTCTTCACTCAACCCGGGGAATACTGTCCTGTACTCGTCAATCATGGATACTTTGATGTATAATACTCTGCTTCACGCTCTGCAAGATTATGCAGGATGGGCTCCTTTCGTGGCCACGATCTTCCCGTATTTGATGGCTGCCACCGTGGAAGAGGAGGAAGAGTCACTCTCCTCCGCACTCTCCCGCCGTTAAGGTCCCCCCTCAGAGTGCCCGGTCCACAACTGGTCGGCCGGTTGAAGAAAAAGATCTCGACAATCATTGGCTGGCGGACAGTGTTTCGAAGGTTACAGGTTACTTCAATTCGGTGTGGCTGTTCGCTGGTTTGGTCAGCTCACGACAAGCACAGTCAGTGGCTTCAGTCGAGTTCCGACCGACGAAGAGACTGCGACTGTTGACTGACGACGAGAAACGTTTGCTCGGCTTGCAACCGCAGCGCGTTCATCTGATTCCACAGGTCACCACTGTCGCTCGCAGCTGCAGGCGTCGTGCCCGTCGAGATCTCTCCAGTGACGTCGTCGTCCGCGTCGGCCAAGTCGCTCATCGCCATCGAGCCACGCGCCTCCGCAGGTTCTGAATATAACAGAGTTAGCGGCGACGTATTCGCGTCAAACGACGTGTGTGTCACTCGGTTGGACGAGGTCGACGAGGAGAACGACGGGCTGCTGTCAACTCGCGGCACCGAGTTACACGAGCGCCGTGGACTGTGCACCTCCCTACTTGCTGCCTCATTTCCGCGCTGGTACTCCCATCTCGCCAGCTCTACCGCGTTGTCCGCCCGACTCGCACTTGATACACAGCTTTTGCACATGGGCGTGGCCACTTTGGCCAACTTGGAGTCGAGTACGCCACCCGCGAGTGTCCGGGTCGTGATACAACGCGAACACGCATTGGTGTAGCAGATCTGGCACTTGACGACTGAACTCATGAGTGACAAGCCACGCGAACACACACGACACCGCCGCTCGTGGTTCTCCTGAGAGCCGTCGTCCAACCGTTCGCGTTCAGCCGATCGGGCCGCCCGCATCGACGCGAGCTTCTTCTTGAGCGCGCAATCCACCACTTTGGAGACGCTTATCATGACTGCGGCACCGGACAGCGCTGCAAGCTTGGACGGGATATTGCCGCCAGTGTTGGAGAACATCGTTCCGTACAGCTCCACGACGCTCGGACCTGTCTGTCGGAAGAGATAGCAGGCCGTCACGCGAGCTCGTACCATGGTATCCGATGTCTCGGGCTTCAAGTCGGAGGAATCCACTGAGTCGTAAATGACGTAGCCGACGCGCTCGTGGCCATCGGGAGTGAGCATGATGTTGATGCCAGACGCTTCGACGTAGACCATATCACGAGGTCGGATCAGGGCGGCAAGCGACGGCGAGCGTGCGGCCCACTTGAGACCCAGGTAGCGGAAGGGCTCCGCTGGCGTCGGAAGCTCAATATCCTGAAGAACGCGGTGGGAGACGAGCTCATCACCGATGTAAAGCGAACGCGTGGCCATCGCCAACTCAGTTGGTGTGATCGCTCCGTACATGGCGTCGTCGAGCGTGCCGCGAATCGTGCCGACGCAGAGAAGCTTGGCCTGTGGCTGCCACGACGACGGGGCTTGAATGCTCGACACACTGGCGTTGTGGGTATTGCTCTTCTTTCGCGCACGGTAGATTGTGACTTTCTCGTGGCTCTTGAGAAGCTTCCACTTGAGCTGATCGACGAATCTCTCGGAGCTGAGGAAGCTGGCGTACTGGGCCGTCGTCTGCTGGGCGATCGCGAACGTGCGCTGCTCGTGGGAGCCGCATTGCTGCGGCGTCAGAGGAGATGTCGGGCGAGTTGTCTTCATGGCGGTGGACGCACGAGTTTCAAGCCACTACAGTTGCTGCAGGCGATGGCCGTTAGATGAACAATGATACCCACCGGACGGCTGTGCGGTGGAGGGCGGCGAGAGCTCCCGAGTTTGCGGTGACTTGGACGGCGTTGCACACGCTTTTCATTCGTGGGTGATAAACGGCGACGCGAGGAACGACGCTGGATCGGCTTCGTAATCCGTCGTCCATACAACGAGGATGTGGAGTGGACAGTCTCGTCTAGGCGAATCTTCCAACAGTTCTGGCTGGGTCTGGAACTTCCAGTGGAAGCCTCCATCCGGCGACTCCGTGATTGGCTGAGCTATCATTTTTTCGAATGATTCGATTTTTTTCGACAGGCCCGTGATTATGAGACACTCTACGCCCACACACTTGGTCCAAGCAAGAGTATTGGATTTGTGGCTCTATTTGATTGGGTCTGTACTGGATTATCTCTAGTTTTGGTGGGAGAACGACGTCTGCATCGTCATTTGGTAGGTTCGCTCCACTTGGAGCCGTAGTTGGTTCATCTGCATGAACAGTTTCAGGTTCTCATCATCCACTCGTGGCGGCGACGGCGCTGGATTCGGGCTCGTGGAGTGCGTGTAGATCTCTTCGTACACCGCTTCGTCATCGTCATGGATGTCATCTTCCTCATCCTCTGGCTCGTTTTCAAAGTCTCCATCTTCGTCGCCATCGATGCTCGGCTCCGAACCCAAATCCAAGAGCGACTCGTCCACGAGGCTCGTTTCCTGGACAAGGTCCGAGTCTTGAACGAGGTTGGCTGGTAGGCGGTCTTCCTCGAGCAGCACGAGGTCGATGATGGCGCTGCGCGTGGACAAGGTCACGTCGGACTCGCCTCGCCGCCTTCGAACGGACTTGATCACGTCGGACTCGCCTCGCCGCCGACTCAAGATCTCTTCACTGCGGTCGCGTGGCTGGGCGTATTCCTCTGCGGCTATTCTGGACACGAACGACAGACGCTTGGCCCTCAACACACACCCGTTGCAGACCGCAACGGACGTGGCCACTAGCCGTGAGGTCGCGGCCTGCCACAGGGCGAGTTTGTGGACATGGACGCACTTGGAACACACAACGTTCTGGCAGACTTCACAGGCGACGGGAGAGCTGAATGTCGAGCCTTCGCCTCCTCGGTGGATGCAGCTCCACTGTGAGTCCAAGCCCTTGGAGCCCATCGGAGACCACCCGGACGAGTTGTTGAGCAGCCACACGAGCTTCTTGTTGAGACCGCAGGCAGCCACCTTGGTGGTCACCATCAGCACATTCGTCGCCGACAGCTCGGCCAGTTTGCTGGGCAGCTTCCCTCCAGGGTTCGACATGAGCGTCGCGAAGACGTCGACCACGCCAGGCACGACCTCACGGTAGAGCACACACAGGGAGATGCGGGCACGAATCATGCCGTCGGTGCGCGGCAAGTCGTATATGGGCAGGTCCACCGAGTGGTAGACCACGTAGCCCACGCGCTCTTGGCTGCCGTTGATATTTATGAAGTGGAAGCCCGAGGCCTCCAAGTACATCATGTCTCGGGGCTTGAACAGCTTCGCCACGGTGGAGGCTCGCGAGGCCCACTTGATGCCAAGGTACTGGAACGGGTCGTCCAGTGTGGGCGTGTCGATGTCACACAGCACGCGGTGCGCCGTGAACTCGTCCTGCAGGTAGATCGAGCGCATGTACATGGACAGCTCCGTGGGCGTGATAGCGCCGTACATGGCGTCGTCCAGCGAGCCTGGGATCGAGCCGATACACAGCAGCCACGGTCTCGGCTTCTGCGTAGGCGCGGTTTCGTTTGAGGGCATCGTGAGCCCGGACATCGCAGACTCGTACTCGGTCGGGTGGAACTTGTCGCGCGACCGGTAGACGCGCACGTTCTCGTGGTGCTTGATTTGCTTCCACTTGCGCATGTTCACGGACCGCTGCTGGAGATCGGAGCCAATGAAGCTCACATACTTGGCCGCCGTGTCTTGGACGATGGAGAACGCGAGCTGTTCATACCCGCGGCATTGCGCCGGCGACAGCGTCAGCGGCGCCTCTTCTGTGTGGTGCTGCGGCTCGGGCATCGCGATGTGAAATGGAATGTACGCCGCGGTGTGGTCGCCAACGCGCGTTGGATAGTGAGGGTCTCTCCGCTACGGTACTGTAAGGTCGTCCGCGATGCAGCGAAGAGGCGGCAAAACGATGCTACGCCAGCGTTTTCGCGAGTGCTGCAGCTCTGTCAGAAGATGCAAACCGCCGTAAAGCTGGTGCGAGGAGGTCCAGAGTTCCAACGTGGAAAGCTCCGGATGTTGGCGTGGGTTGAGAGCAGCGTCGCTTGTGCATCCTCGCCGCCGAGGACTCATATCACACGCAGCGAAACAGTTTGTGTGGCTGGAAGTTCCAGGCTGAAAGCGGCGCTGGAGAAAGTTGAAGCCAGCGCGAGTCATCCATCGGCCAGGCGACTGACTGTTCATCCGCGGCGGTTTATGTCCACAAATGTCTGCTTCACGTGCCGCCTGGTGGAAGAGCCGCAGTGGTGGCGATACCTGAGACGCTTGGCAACGCGACGGCCTCCTGGATTTTGGCTGTGAGTACAGTACTCACTTCGGAGACCGTGCTCTCTTGAACAGAGGCTTTGGCATCTCATTCAAAACATTACTGTATAATACTCTTCAAGCGTGTTTAGCAAACAGACTGCATGGTGCTGAACACCATGAACGCAAAATGCGCAGGATACCTGCAAACAGTCAAGGCGATCTTTTCATCTTTTACTGTGGATTCCTGGAGGCGAACTGTCCGATACTGTATCATAGAGACACAGTTGAGGCGGCGCCCCACTTCGTCCACATGATATGGAGCATCCCGCCCAAATGCGTCCTGGATGGCCTTTCTCGCGATTTCTTTTTTGTCCAGCTCTCCCTTTTTTCCTAAGTTTCACTGTAGTTTATCATGTTTTTTTCGAATGTGGTGGCAAATCTGCCAGTTCAAACTTTGAAAACGTGGTTTGTTTTCGTACATTCCGACTAATCCGCCTTATAATTTTTTTTCTCTTTCATCATCAGGAGACACACATGGAGTGTGGATTTGCCACACGGCGGAAAAGAATGACCGATGAGTGGATGTGCAGAACGGGCGCTGCCTCATCAGTCGTCTCAGACGACTCGTCTGGCTGGGGACGAGAGGCATGTGGCTTTCAGCCCAGCATGCCGTTGCTGTTTCAAGACATCGCCCGCAAAAGTACTACGCAACCACTTCATCAGTAGAATATGAAGTTCATACATACAGTACCTTACGTGCCATCGCGAATCGTGAAAGCACAAGCTTCATGGAGCTTCTTCGAATTGACAGACAGCAAATATGTACAGTGAACGAAAGGCTCTGTGGACGTGGCGGCCACCGTGGCAGTGGGAGAAGTGTAAAGCAATGCCACGCACGTGACAGAAGATCCCAGTGCAGGCGCCGTCCACAACCGAACAATCGATCGCGGGGCGCTGGCTCCACTCGCCAGACCGCAAGCGCCGTCACTGTCACTACAGGAATTTCGACTGCGCCGTCCAGCAAGAGCTGGGTGTCCAACATCATCGGGGGTGTGATGTGACCAAGTGCTCACACGCTATGATAGTAGTGCAGTGTAACCTACTTCAAGGACACGCGAGCTCCGTTGACCACAGCGAGATCCTCCGAAACGCACGCCAGCGCACAAAGACCAGGAACGCAGCGACGAGTGAGTGACATAAACAATTGTTCTTGGGCTTGAGACTGTCGTTTGTTTTTGAAGTAGAATTGTTTGCATGACCCAACGATATCGCGTCGACGCTCGCGAGCTCGAGATTACTACTGTGGATTACTGTGGACATCTCTCAGACCAAATGCGAGGAGCCTCTCGTCTCAGGAGGGCCGCTTCAAGAGCGGCCGCATCGATAAGATGCGAAATGATGAGATGAAGGCCTCACCATTTGCTCCAAGCGGCTGTACGAGTGCTGCTCAGGCTGATATTTGGGGGTCTGCTGGCAGTAGAACAGCATCTGCAGCAGTGTGCAGTTACTGTTCGGCCTGTAGGGACTGTATCAAAAACGCTTGCAATCGTTCTCTCTCTGTTCTTTTACCGTCTGAATACTCAGCGTCCTGGATTCAACGATTTTTATGGCGCTCCGCTCGAGAAACACGACGACCACCTCACACACATCAAGGCCTTTCGCTGGTCTAGTGGCCAGTTCGAGGATCCAATGAATCTTGAAAGAGCAAGAGCCAACGGGAATTCCAGAGTTCGAATTGCAGGGGATCCCCCAACGATATCGTTCGTCGTTGCTTGATTGGGCAGAATTTCATTCTTTTTTTTGTTCGAATTTTTGGTTTTGAGACTGCTCCACTTCGAAGTTGCATGTGCTTGAAGTAGAGTCCATTATCGTCGTGAATGCGTTGAGTTCTTTCCACAGACGATCAGAAGCCAACAACTAGATCGAGGGATCTCCGTGATTTCCCTGACGTTGAGACATCTTTGTCTTGGCAATGGATTCCATCGCCAAGATGAGGATGTCACACAAGATCTTACCGATCTTGAGAATTGTCGACTGTTTAGCTTCATTCCTCACCATCCTGAAGTGCCAACGCCTAATGTCTTACGACCATTTTGTCAAAAATATGTTCGGGGGAGGGGTGACGTTTAGTGCTTCCCCCATGAAGGCGTGCTCTGCCTGCAAAGAAAACTCCTGTGTCTGCTTGAGCATCACGATCCTCTCGTGACAGATATTACTAACGTTAGTTGAGGTAGTTCTCGCCAACGTGCCTCTTTATACCATTGGTTGTCTGCCTCGATTCTCAAGGACATGAACAGCAAGTACAGCGTTCATCTAGATCACGAGATCTCGACGCAAACTCGACCAAGGAGTAAATAGTACAGCGATGGAGTTTCCTTAGATTGATCGAGTGTGCGGCTTCTTCATTTTTCCTACGACTGGCGAGACCACGTGATCCTGCAGCGCCATCGTCTGACGCCGAGCGATCCTGTACGTGCGCTCTGCCTGCATGCACAGCTCCTGCATCTGCTTGATCACCAACATCCTCTCGTGGCTGCTGCTGCCGTTGCTGCTGTCCTGCTTCTTTGGCTGGTAGGTCATCAGCGTCTCACAGACCGGATCTTCCTCACTTTCACTGTCGTCCAACTCGAGCGCGTCGACGTTGACTCGCATCGACATAAGCATCAAGTCTTCCTGCAGATCGTGAGACGACGATATCAACTCGACCACTGTCTTGCTTGGGTGGACCCTTGTGGCGACGTACTCCTCTCGCGCGAATTGAGCGGCGTTTTCGAGATTGGCGGCCGACGACGTACACGCCTGGCAGATCGGGAACGTGCCATACACTGGCGCGTTGGTCACTTGGTTGAGAACAAGCTTGCGCTTCGTGATCTCGCGTGGGTGCGACGCCTTGATGCAGATCGCACACGGCGTGAGCGACCGAAAGCTGGGAAGCCGAGGACGCAGACCACGCTTGCGCACAGTGTACTCGCTGACGTCATGGCCCGACTGGTTGATCATCCAGGCGAGCTTCTTGTTGAGTGCGCTGGTAGAGATGTTCGCGATCGACGCCAACGCGTCGGCGGCGGAGATATCCGCCAGCTTCTGCGGTACGCTTCCCCCAGGCTCCGACGTGAGAGTCGCAAAGACTTCGACCTCGTCGAGGCCAAGGTCCCGGTACAGAACACACAGATCCATGCGTGCACGCACCATACTAGCGTCCTGCGTCTCAGCAGCTTGGGACGCGTGGAGATCCACCGAGTGGTAGATGACGTACCCGAGGCGCTGGACGCCGCCCTCGACTCGCACGTTGTGAAAGCCAGACGCCTCGAGGTACACAAAGTCGCGTGGCTTGACCACCGAGAGCACAGAAGACGCGCGAGCCGCCCACTTGAGACCGAGGTACCGAAACGGCTCTTCGTCTGTCGGAGTTTCGATGTCGTGAAGCACACGGTGGGCCACGAACTGGTCTTCCAGGTACAGGGACCGCGTGTACATGGCGAGCTCTGTCGGCGTGCACGCGCCGTACATGACGTCGTCGAGCGTGCCGTGGATCGTGCCGGCGCCCAGCACATTGGCTTGCGCTGTAGCTGTCGCTTGGGTCTCTCGCGACTTGAAGACTTGGAAGTTGTCGCGCCGGCGAACGGGCTTCCACTTGGCCAAGTCGACTGCGCGCTGGAGCGACTGGGACGACGAAGCAACGTTGTAGATCATGTCGAGATACTGCGACGCTGCTTGGTGGACGAGCCCTTGCGCCAACTGCTTGTACTGCTTGCTTTGGGTTAGCGAGAGCTCGATGCTAGACGGAGAAGAAGCCGGCAGCGGGGACTGGGCTTGGGCCAGTTTAACGGGGGAGCTCTCGAACACCATCTTTCGTGTTGAGTGGGAAACGCCGAATGAGAGCCTTTCGAGCTGCGAAACTCGGAGAGTACAGTATGCGTGATCGTGGTCGGACCTGGGTGGGAGCTTCCGCAGGAATCCAGCGTCTCGATGCTGACGAGCTCCACATGTGGCGTCCAGACATTATCGTCTTCTCTACTGGACAGTCCACCAGCCAGCAGAATCCATTTCGGAGGGCAGCAGTGTTCTTTCCAGGTGGAACGATGAAGCCGGAAGTGGGGTCTTCGGAGTTCTGGAGTTCAGGCTGAACACTGGTGATCCGAGCTGAACTTCAGCTGTCCATGGCTGCTGTGGGCTATGTCTCAAACCAAATGGCAACGAATCTGCACCTGTGCGGGTAGAAGATGCCGCCGTTCCCATTCCCCAGAACTCACCCATACCAATGTCCGACCTTGACGCTTCATAGCCGAGCAAGCGTTTTGGTCCATCCGCTAGCCGCCACGTCGACCGACAAGCCGCCGAAGTTGTAATCAGACCCACCGGCGAGACTTCGAAATCGTGCCATCATGTACTGTACAGTAAACAGTGCCCGCCTTGTCCTCTCTCTCGGAGATGCAGACCCGGCACCACCGCCCAGTACGTCCCACGAGGACCCTGGACTTCCCATGGAGACGAAGCGTCAACTGTACGCGAGATTCTAGGTGATGGGGCCGCAGCGAACGGAATCTTTTCATCCGAGATCGGCACAGTACACTTGGTCTGTGTGGATCGGCCTATCCTCGCAATCTCAACAGCCTGATTGCTCGGAGACCGTGGCGTCTGCACAGACCACGTGACTTCGGAACAAACAATCTCGTAAGATCAAATGCAGCATGGCCGTGCGTCAGTTGGTCTCCAAGTCGGACCCTCGCCCTCACCAGCCGATCTGCGAGAACAGGGGACGATAATAGCATAACTTACCGCCATTCGCAAACTGACTATGCTTTGCGAATCGCAAAGTTTAGTCTGTTTTTTCGAATGGAATGCATGGTCTATGCACAGCAGCAGGTGATCCTATTTTGGTAAATTGAGACTTTGGTGTTTGGTCATGACGTAGATCTGCTCCGCTTTCAGTCGAAGAGCTTGCATCTGCTCCATCAACTCGCGCCTGGCGGTCTCGCTGTGGCTCCCAACTGCGTGAGCTCTGGACACTGGGGAAGCTCCACGGACTGCAAGAGATGGTAGCCGATGCGCTCGCCGTCCGCGAGGCGCAGGATGCCCGTGCCTTCGATGAATACAATGTCTCGCGGCCACACGACAGCGTTCACGGACGCGGGGTGCGCCTTCACGAACCACTTGAGCGCCAGGAACTTGAATGGGTCTTCCTCAGTAGGGTACTGGATCTGGAACAGCACGCGACCGTCGATGAGCTCGTCGTGGACGTACGTGGTCTTGATCTTGATCGCGTCGATGTCCGGCGAGATGATCCCGTAGATCACGTCCTCGAGACTCCCGACGATCGTGCCGACGGCGAGCATCTTGGGCAGGCTCCAGTTTAGCGGTGAGGGCCCGACAGAACCCGCCGCTGGCGTCTCGCTTGGCTCGGGCGTCGTGAAGTCGCTGCGCTGCTTGTACACCGTGAGGTTCTCCCGCGTCTTGACGGCCTTCCACTGGGTCTTGCTGAGCCTGCGACGTTGGACGTGGATGAAGCGGGCGTACTCATCGATGGTTTCTTGAAGTAGCGACGCTGCGAGCCGCTCGTAGCCATCGCACTGCTGCGGCGAAAGCTGAACCGGCGGAAACGGAGACGCCGCCAGTGGGAACTTCATCTTAACTGCAGCGAGTGGACTGCGTATGGGATTGTGAGGAATCGCGGACTGGGAAGACAGAGTCGCTGAGCGCTGGGGCTTCAAGAGTGGAGATGGGACGGCGAAGGAGGCGCGTCACGAGCGTACAGTACTTCTGTCGTCACTCTCGGGGGACAAAAGGAATGGGCTGAGCCCTCACTTGACAGGCCACTTGAATGCCTCGGTTCTACGCTTCCGTCAGGTGAACCCATGGCAGTTTAGTGGCGCAGTTGCTCGGTGCGAGGCGAAGATCCAAGCGAAGCGAGGGAGTGACAGGCCGTGGTGTCGAGTGTACTCGGTGAGGTGCAACCGTACAGTACTGTACTGTGCTGGAGAGGATGCTGAGAACGACTGAACTTGGCACAGGTGTCTTCGTCCACGATCAGCCTCGTGCGTCACTGCGCTGAGGATGCTGCGGCGATGGCGGCTGACTCTCTCGGCCTCGTTCAACCGCATGCGTCACAGTTGCCAATGGCAGCGAAAATTGTGGCAACCCACAGTGGTCTCCAGTGGATTGCGAAGCTGGAAGTGGCGCGCGTCATCACAGACGGGCGGTGTCTGCAATCCACCGAGGATCTGAGGCAGCATGGGCTACAGTCGCCGTTCAACGTTGAAGGACGACTGTAGCGACGGTCTCCGGTAACGTTACAGTATCAGAGACCGTCGCGTTCACTGGCGATAAGCAGAGCGCAGAGCCACATGCACGTTTACTGGGCCCGACAGCCTTCCCTGCGCTTCAGTAAAGTCTCCATCAAGGATGGGGGCTTCCACAGGAGCACCGAGCGCATAGTTCACGAGACAACGATCAAATCACTTCCATTCTTACACAGGACTCTGGCTCAGGAGAACGACGGCAGTTGCTGGCGCATAGTTTCGGCGTTCTTCTTGGTGATGTGGTACGTCTGCTCGGCCGTCATGCAGAGCTGCGTCATCTGCATCCACAACTGCTGCTGCCTGTCGTCGCCTCGCTGACTACTGGATGCTGCCTGGCCATTGTAGCTGGCCATTTCGCTCGTATCCGACGTCGACAGCCGCGGCGGCGCGTCCATGTAGAACGAGCGGTCGTGGACGCGGTCCCAGTCATCGGCCGTCTGGATATCCACGCTGTGCGAGTCGTCGTCGCTCTCGTCGTAGCTCACGGAGAACGAGTTGGGCTCAAACCCATCCAGCGACCCGCTCAGCGTCGAGTTGGTGTACACGGATTCGTTCCGCCTGGTCTTGTGGGCCGTCGGCACGCGCTGCCGCAGCTCCTGGATCTCCGCCTCGACCGCTGCGTCGTTGGCGGGCGTGCACTCGGCCTTGGCGACGTCCCACGCGCTCTCTTTCGTGGACCGCGTGATGCAGTTCTTGCAGAACATGACCGGGTACTGCGTGATCTGGTCCTTGTACCCCATGCGCGCGAGCCGGCGCCCCACTTGGCACCGCGAGCACACCATGAGGTTACACGCCTGGCACGTGATCACGCTGTTGTAGATCTTGTAGCCCTTGAGACAGAGCCCGCAGCAGTACTTGCCGCCTTCGTCCGTCGTGACCACAAGCCGCTCGAGCTGGCCGGCGCCGTCCCGCGCCCACCGCAGCGCGCCGTCCTTGGCGGCACACGCCAGCTTCTTGTTCTGCGAGCACCACACGCTCTTCCAGCAGGCGATCATGGACGACGCCGCGGCGGCCAGCACCGCCGACTCGCTCATGCTGCCCGAGGGCTCCGCGAAGCGCGTCATGTACACGTCCACGGTGCCGTTGGGCAGCTGCCGGAAGAGCGACGTGGACGAGAGCCGCGTGCGCACGAAGCCCAGCGCCTTGAGCTCGTGGTACTGCGGCAGATACACGGAGTGCACGACGCGGAAGCCCAGGCGCTCGCCGCTGGGCAGCGCGTGGAGCCCCGTGGCTTCCACGAAGACGGCGTCGCGGGGCGAGGCCATGGGGCTCAGCGCCGACGTGTGGTTCCGCACGGACCACTTCAGACCGAGGAACCGGAACGGGTGTTCCGGCGAGGGCATGTGGATCTCGTCCAGGACCTCGCAGTCCAGCAGCTCATCGCCGATGTACGCGGACCGGATCCGCATGGCCTCGGTGGTCGGAGCAAGTGTTCCGTACATGACGTCGTCGAGTGTTCCGACAATGGTTCCGACCAGGAGCAGCTTGGGCAGGCCCCAGTCGACAGTGGTCATGGTCGGCGGCGCGACGTCGTCCTTGTCCACGCGCTCGCGGTACACGGTCAGCGCCTCGCGGTGCTTGATGGACTTCCAGCGCTTCTTGCTGAGCAGCCCGGCGGACACGTACGTGAAGTCCTCATATTCGCGGACGGTCTGGTGGAGCAGCGTGTGGACCACGCGCTGGAACTCGGCGGATTGTTCTGGCGTGAGGCTGGTCAGGCTCGGGAACGGCCGCTCGGATAACGGGTATTTCATTGTGTTCGGTTCTGCTGCTCACGGTCGGAACAGATAATCGAGTGAGTTGGTTCTGTCGAGTTGGACTCGATCAGAAGTGAAACGAGGATCTGCACGTGCGTTTGCGTGGTGCTTGGAACACAGAGAGAGAGTCGCGCGACGAGGGGATGACGATGATCAGTCCTCCGTTGTGATGCTGAAGACCAACGGGCGGGCGGGTGGGCGAATGTGAGATGAGGTCCACGGCGGTTGCGTCCAAGCAATCAATCCGGTTGGCGACCGACGGAGCTGCTGCTTGGGGTTGGGAGACTCTTCTCACACGTCAGACAACCTCACGTGCATGGCCTTGGACGGACGGACGGTCGACATGCCCCTCTCCAGAGGGACAGGACACGGGGCCGGAACAACAAAAAAGCGAGAACGAAAAGCGTGGAAAGTCAGAGAAACAACCCACAGCGTGTTCCTGTTCTTACCGCCTCTGCCAACTTGGCAGATTGACAACCAGCGCGTGAAACACCAGCTGGGCATTTCACTGTGTCATATCATCATGATATGCATGGGGGTTGTTTTCTGGGTTCGATCTCTGCCTCAAAGAGCAAACCGCCGCAGCAAATCATGTTCCGAGGCGGCAGCTCCGCACCGGAGTCGCATCACTCCAGACCCCCCAAGAGGACAAGCCGTCGTCCAACATTTTGGTTCTGAAGATGGGAACGGTTCTTTGAAGTGCGGCTTCCAGTGGATTTCTCTTCAGCTCATCAATCGTTCCGGCCGCGCGCCTGGTTTCTGGCCGCACGCCATTTGGTTCCGGCGCCAAGTTCAACCACGCACAATGGCGTCACAGACCCACTGTGGACTCGCTTTAGATCGTTGAGCTCTTTCAACGGGTATTCTATTATGAGAGATGTTTGTTTTGTCAAGTAGGTCACGAATTTCACCAAGATATATTGACTTGCAGAGGTATGCGTTTTGAGGATTGGGTCGCCGCTGGTCACCCGCAGCTGCTGCTGGAGGAGCACCTTGTTGACTGCTTCGATCTGCGACGTGTGACGTATCTGTGACGTGAGACTGAGTAATACCTATTGGATTGCATCGCATTGGATTGGATGGGGATTCTATTGGAGTTCTCACCACTGGTTACTCATGGGATTCCTATCGTGGGCGAAGGGGGACGGATCCATCGCATCTAGCATCGTAGACGTCATGCACAGCGGCGTGCGATTAGACACGGGCTTGTCAAAGTCGCTCATGGCCAACTCCTCAATGGCTACTCGCTGTGCGTCGCGGTGGATGGCGTGGCTGATGCAGTCGCTGCAGAACCCCATCTTGCTCCGGTGGATGCGGTTGTAGCGGCCTACGAAGCTCAGCTCCTTGCGGATCCGACACGGTCGACAAAGTAGCCGACTGCACAAGCCACAGGACGCCTCTTGGATCTCCTCCATCGTCGTCACCCCGACGATGCGTTGACAGGATTCACACGAGTCACCCCGGCGCTTGGACTTCTTCAAGGTGGTGGTCGTGCTTCGGTAGCTGCTCGCCACGCTGGTGGCGTTGCTTCCGTAGCTGGATCCAAGTGGGTCGACCCAGTCGTCACTCGCTTCCATTGGCGAGGACTGCTTGGATTGGAGCTCAGCCTGGCGCACGGCCAGCGCGAGCTTCTTCATGTGCGAGCTCTGGAGCATCTGCGTGAGTGCTGCTGCATGGCCCATGGCTGCTGAAGTCGCGATACTCTTGCTGATACCGGCGGGTGCGTGAGGCTCGAAGGCCATGCGCATGTACACATGCACCATCGACGACGAGATCTCGTGGAAGATGCCGCACACGCCCATGGCTCCGCGGACAACCTTGAGGTGACTGAGAGGCTGCGTCTCGTCGAGATCGACTGAGTGGCGCATCCAGTAGGCGATCCGAGAGCTGGTCTGCGGGTCGTTGACGACGCCAGCACCATCCACCACGACATAGTCACGCGGCTGGACGAGAGGCAGGTTTCCAGGCTCCATCACGAGCCACTGCAGGTTGAGATGGTGGAACGGGCTCTGCTTGTTGGGCTTGTGGATGTGCTCGAGTAGCTGACAGTCGATGATACCGTCGGGCGAGTACGAACTGCGGATGCGTTGGTCTTCGCCGGAGGATACTGAAAGGCCGTACATCAAGTCGTCCAAGCCGCACGCCAACTGACCCACGACCAGGAACGACGGCGGAGGCGACCCGGAGAACATGGAGGAGCCGACGCTGGCCTGGCGTGGCCGTCCGCCCATCAAGCCTGCATGGCGTTCTCGATACAGCGTCACGTAATCGTCGAACTTCTTGACTTTCTTCCACGCGTGCTCGTTCACTCGGCCATTCTCGCTCTCCAGTAATCGCGTGGCGGTCAGCAGCGTCTCATTCAGCACAGCATCGGCCTTGCCTTCGATGGCGTCCACGATCGCAGGCGTGAGCTCCAGCGGCGCGTACACATTGCGCGGCACTGGGAACTTCATGGTTGTCAACTCCTGCGTGGATTTTGCGGACTGCTGGCGTCGTAACGGCGTCAGAAAGTCGGAACCCTCTCGTCCAACTGCATGGAGAGCGCCCCCTCTCGCAGGAGCGGCCTCTCTGCACTGCTCAGAGAGCCAACATCACTGAACACAGCGTTCTGCCACCTACATCACTACAGTATTTATACTGTATAGTGTGTGGTCAGCGATCACCCGCACCCTACACGCTCCATGTACAGTACAGATAACGACGTGAATCTACGCCATGGGTACAAAACGTTTTGTATCGGAATTTGCTCTCCTGGACGAAATATCTCCAACCCATATGACAGGGTAAAATCAGTTCAAAACCGGCAAAGAAGGTGAAAAATGCACAG
>JAADXN010000360.1:0-26411 GCA_023337875.1 Pythium apleroticum | reverse complement strand
CGGGTCGACACCGACGGCCGTGAGCACCGCGTCCCACGGGACCGCAAACCACCAGCGAGCATCCCAGCGCGCTGCGGGAAGTGACCAGCCATGCGCCTTAGCCCGAAAGTCGAGGAGCCATCCCGTGGCGTCCTCAAGGAGGTGTGGGTGGACACTGCAAGCGTTGGCAGTTCTGGGCCAGAACTGAGCCAGAACTTCTGGCTCGGTTAGACCTGATACCATCTGAGTAAAGTATGATGCGATCAGGTGGTGAGAGTAGTTAACCTTGGTCACCTGGACCCAACGAGCACCATGAGCCGCGACCGCGAGAGTACGTCGCGCCATGCCATGCAGCTCCCGGCGCCTCCGCCGCTGCCTCTAATGCGTTGACATGGCTCTGACCGTCTTCTCCTCTTGCTGATGCGCCCTGTAGAGCCCTCCAGCAGCCGCTCGTCGCATCGAGAGCGCGACCACCAGTCGTCCAAGAAGGAGAAGAAGGACAAGAAGGACAAGAAGAGCAAGGACAAGCGCCACCGCCGCCACGACAGCGACGCCAGCGACGACGACAGAGAGCTGCCGCGCGGCGTGCAGAAGATCAGCGACGACGACTACTTCCTCAAGGCCACCGAGTTCCGCGTGTGGCTCAACCAGCGAAAGTACGCGGAACACGGAGCTCATGCATGGGAACGGGACTGGTCTGACGGGTGCGTGTGTTTTGATATAGGAACAAGTACGTGGAGGAGCTGTCGTCGGACGAGTCCATGCGGCTCTTCAGCACCAAGTTCGTCAAGCGCTGGAACAGCGGCCGCCTGGACCGCATGTACTACGACGGCATCCCCGAGCGCGTGCTCGAGTCGACCAAGCGCACGCGCCACGCGTGGGGCTTCGTCAAGAACCTCAACGACAAGGAGCGCATGGACCTGGCGACCGCCAAGGACTCGGTCGGCGTGTCCACGCGCAAGGCCGACTTGCTCGTGCCCGACGCGCCCGCGCGCCCCACGAGCAAGTACGGCACGGACCTGGGTGGCCCGACGGTGTCGGACGACCGCAAGCGCGGCCGAGGCTACGACCAGGCCCAGAGAGAAGACGAGGAAGACGAGCGGCGCCACCGCCGCCGAGTGGAGGACAAGCGCGCGCGTCGACACCACGAGACGGTGCTGGAAGAGTTGGCGCCACGCGAAACAGGACGCGAGGCGCTGCTGGAGAAGCGCCGCCAGGTGGGCGACAAGCTCCACGGCGCGGCGCGCGACCGCGATGCCAACCGCGACGGCCTGGATCTAGACGATGCGTTCCTCATGGGCGGCGGCCGCGGCGACGACGAGCTGCAGAAGCGGCTCTCGCACCGAGCGGACGCGCGCCAGCGGAGAGGCGACGAGCTGCGCGAGCGAGCGGCGGCTGCCGAGGCCAAGGAGGCCGCGCGCATGGACAAGTTCCTGCAGGACATGGGCCTGGCCCCAAATGGCTCCGGCAACCGCCAGGCGATCACCATTCAACCACGACGCGACCCGTAGCTGCCACTGCAATGGAGAAGGATACGATTGGTATTGATACGAGGAGAAGCGACACTAGTATATCACATCGACAGTTGACTGTCTGTCTGTCTACCCGTGGCTCTGCATGATCTCAGCGATCGCCTTGTTGATCTCGGCCTGCGAGCCGAGCTGATCCACAGCCCAGAAAAACTTCTCCATCTTCAGTGCGCTCGGCTGCCGCAGCCGCACCCCCACGGCCACAGGGACGACGGGCTGTGCATTCGTGAAGCTGCTCTCGTGGCGCGGGCGGTTTTGTTTCTCTTCCTCCAGCAGCTCCTTCCGTGCACTCTCCAGAGACTTCTGCAAATGCTCGCGGAAGTGTTTGGTCGTGAGCTTGCTCTGGCAACACTCGCAGAGGATTTTGCACACGCGCGTGTCTCTCGGGTTCTCGCGGACTTCGATGCGGCCTCGACGATACACATCTGCACTCACGTCGTCGACACTGCAGCGCAGGAGCGTCTCATCGCTCACGAGAGGAGACAGATACCGCGCTTCGGCACACACGACCTCGCACACAAACTCAGGGCCGACGCCCGAACCGGACGATCGCCGTTTCTGGTCACGAACAATCGGTTTGAACGCCACGTCGTGGAGCATGGCGAGCGCTCGCTTCCGGTCTTCGTTCACGTCACTCTGTGCATTGTGGTCAGGCTCACTGCCGCTACTCAGTTGCCGAAGCCTCGTGCGTGTGAGCCACACAATGGACAAGACGTGAGAGAGCGGCACCAACGCCCCGTTCTTGCGCACCACGAATATGTACGCGTAGGGATCGTCGGCCGGTGCCAGCAGCGTCGGGTCGGTGTGCTGAATGAACCAGCGCAGTGACTGGCCTGACGTATTGCAGCAATGGCACTCCACCTCCTTGTCCTTCTTGAAGTGGCACGCGAACGTCGCCTCCTTGTACATACCGCTTTCAGTCACCTTCCCGGACGGCGAACACGCAATTTTGAAGTACCAGATGTCGTTCGCATCGTCTTTGGTGATGTGGATGAGCTGTTCAAATGTGGACGCTGTCACTTCATCCGAGTCTTCGACGTCCATCTCCTTAGCCGGCTGGGTGTCTCCACGTGTCGGTCCATTCGCCTGCAGTGTCGCCTCGCTGTCAACTTCCACAGCTTCTGCCTCGTCAACCTTTTCAACGCTTTGACCACTGGATGAGGAATCGACATCTATCGGCTCCCCGGCCGAGAGCTTGGATCCTCGGCTTCGACCACGGCGAGTAGACTTGACGGAGACCGTAACTTTGGCTTTGTTGGCCGCGGGCTTCACAGAGGGTAGATCAGCCAGCTCCGGCTCCAGTCTTACCACGCCAACTGCGGCTTGTTGGCTATCCTCGCCTTCAGGCACGTCGAGATCACGCGAGCGTCGTCTCGATCGCGCGCCCCTTGCACGCCCACTTGTGGCGGTCTCCTCTGCTGGGGTTACCGGTGGCGGGGTCTCCTCTTGCTTCGCTGTCCCCCGTGACTTGGTCGTTTTCGCCGCCGAAGTCGTCGTTGGTGGCGGGGCAGCCGCTGCTCCTGTCTTCTTTGCACTCTTCCCGCCCTTTTGTTCTTTCTTGAGCGCAAACTCGAGGTTGTGTTGGTCGACGATCATCTTCAGCTTCACCCGGCGGTAGTCGGCTGTCTTTTGCGGGGCCTGCTGACACGTCGGACACGTGCAGTCGCGGTGTGATTCCGGTCGGTTGTACAGATCGATCAACGCCGCCTGGCATGATACACAGCGAAGGACGGAGCTGTGGCCTTCCGGACGATACAGAATCAGGTCCTTCATCTGTTCTTCGATCGCGATACCTTCCTTCATGCCAGGACGGAACGCATCGATCAGGCACTTGCCGTGGTACATGCGACGACACGAGTGGCAGTAGAACATCGCGAATGCCGAGTGATCAAGATGGCAGAACTCACACGGCCGTTGCTTCACACCAGGAGCTGTCAGTGGAACTGGCGCCACCGGGGCGAGCTCTTCGATTTCATACCCGTCCATGTCATCGTCGTTGGCCACGACAGCGTCGCTCATCAGCTCATCAAACTGGCGTTGGGACATGGTCTTGCGCTTCAGTGTCTTCTTCTTAGCAGCGGAAGCAACTGCCGTTTCTGCCGCGGCGGCTGCACGGCTGGCCTTGACGGCCGCGTTCTCGATCACCATGGGGAGATCAAAGTCGTCGTCTTCGTCTTCTTCCGTCAGCGTGATCTCGGCGTAGCTGCTGATGACCTTCGTCGCTCGTTTGGGCCGCGTGCTCGCATGCGCGACGTCGGTCGGTGGCGGCGGCGGCTTCTTTGCGGCCGCTTTCGTCTTCTTGCTCGACGTGGCTTGTACGGGCGCAGGTGGCGGCGGCGTGCGGCGCTTCTCGCGTGTGCGCGGCGGCAACGGCTCTGGCTGGACGGCGTCCGCCGCTGCCTCAGCCAGCGGATCCGTCGGCGCTGATCCGTTCACCTCTTCCGACGAGTCCGCACCAGTCGCCGGACCCTCCGCGATCGCCTGTGCCGGTGCCTTCTTCACCGCCTTCGCCTTACCCTTCGCAGCTTTCATCCGTGGGCGTATAACGCGCCCACGCTTGTCCCTTCGTGGCTCCGTCGCCTCCGTCGCTTCCGCCGTGACTGCCTCCGCTGTGTTGGGCGCCACCACCTCTGTCATCACCACGTCTTCCGTCTCCGCCTGACCTGGAGTCGACTCCACCTGCATCTCTTCAGTTCCTGTTCCTGTAGTCGCCACAGAGCCATCGTGGGACACACTGATCGCCAGCCCCATGAGGAGACCCGCCGCCGCGTCGTCCTGTCCCAACGCGTCCGCGTCCGCCGCGTGGTCCCGCTCTGAAGCTGGTTGCGACTGCGTCGGAAATGCGACGAGGCTGCTTGGCGCATCCGTTGGCGACGCCTGGTCGCCGTCCTGGTCACTAACGGCGACGAGTTCATCCGCGTCGTCGTTTAGGATGCTGCGCATTGTCATGGGTCGCACCACGTCGCTGGAGGCGTTGAAGCGCGTCGCAATCACTCCATTCGACGCCGCGTGATCTGGTGCGTCGGATGAACTCACTCCCGCCACTGGGGATGGCTCTGGAAGCGCGTGGCCCTTGCCGGACGCCGCATCTTCGGCGCCGTTGCCGTCGCTCATCACGCTGGTTGTGCCTGGTCCCCACCATGGGTTTTCCCTCCACTTTCGAAAATACGAACAATTAACAGACGCGAAACAAGTTCGTATCGTGAATCTTCCTCGGAAGAGTGACACGCCTAAATGGGTACACCAGCCTGGGTCAGATCTGATCCGATACGAAAAGCCACTCGGCACGCGAATCTCAATGGAAAATGGGTATGAGCCAGTCGCGATGCTGCTGCTGCTGCCCGACGCGAGGAACACTTCCAGCCAAGGGCTCAGCGGTATGTACACGAGTCACAGCTAATCCATGAGGTGTCTCGGTGACTGAAGTGTGCGCTAACTTCGTGCAGGAGGAGCGAGGAAAGGCCTCCGTCCTACCGAATCCCCAAGGGACGTACCAGCCACCACATGAAAGCCTGGTCATCAACACGTCCGCTCTTCAGCGACAACACGTATGCGATCACTGGTTCTCGGTTCTTCTGTATGGTCTCACACCTGTTGCTACTGCAGTCGCGCTTCGCCGACTTCCCCTTCGGCTCGGCGTCATCTTCCCACCAGGATGGGTACCCGCCACCTTTCTTCAAGCGACTGGACAAGTACATCAAAGAGAACGGCTTTCGTGCGCGAGACGTGTTTGTCGCCATCGACCACGATAATGACCGTAGCATCTCGGTCGACGAGATGATCACAGGACTCAATCGCATCGACTTCAAGGTGAGGTCTGCGTTGTGTCGCTTTCCGAGAAATAGTCGACGGTGGTTGATGCTTGCAGCCTGACGCAGATCACCAAGAAAGAGGAGCGCATGCTCAAAGAGTGGATGCAGCAGATCGTGGGCCACGACTTGTCGTTCAAAGAGTTCACACTGGCGCTCAAGCAGCGCGCGTCACTGACGTCGCCGCAGCGCATTTCCATATTAAAACTTGCACGATCCTAAGACACGCCATTCCACTTGCAAAGCATTTCAAACCCACACACATGCAGCCAAATTCATGCCAACTACGTCAACCACCACAGCCGACTCACGACTTTGCTTCCTCTTCTGGTTCAGGCTCATCGCGGAAGCACCACATCGCATCCATGTTCTCGCGAACGTAGCGGCGTCCGCACGGCCAGCGCTCGCGGAAGCGCGACAAGTGGAGCTCGTACAGCTTCACTTCCTGGCAGCGCAGACGGAGCAGGTTGATAGGGCGGCGTGGGCGGTACCACCAGCCTGGGTGCGTGCCTCCCTTCACTTCGTTCTCGAGCTCCGATCCAAATCGCATCTTGAGCTCGGCCGCCAGCTCGCAGAATGCGCGTGCTGCCTTACTTTGGCGATACTTTCGCTGGTTCGCCTCGAGCGTTCCGTCGTAGAGCGGCTTCCAGAACATGCGCTCCCACACTGCGCGTCCGTGCACAGTCCAGAAGTCATCCCAACGCTCGAAGACAAACCCATACGAGTCGGTGCGAGGTGTGGCTGCGAAAGGCAGCTTTAGACAGCGGTAGACAAACCGCCACGGCTTGCGCTCCTCCAGACGCTCAATGTCGTGACGAATCTTTCTCATCAGCTGCTGCTGATCCATGGGAGGAGTGCGAGCGACGCGGAGTTTCTGTCGGTGGCGCTGCAGAAGCGCCCGTGGCACATCCTGCTCACTGTTGGCGCCGCTGCCGTCGGCTTCGTTGGCATCGTTCCCATCCTCATCTTCGTCAGAGTCGGTTGATTCGTAGTCGTCGCTGGAGGACGAGTCTGCCAGATCCACGTACAAGCTCTCGTACTCGTGCAAGACGCCATCAATCGGCTCGGTGGTGAGATCGACCGTGGCCACCGGACGCTGGGTCTCAGTCGGCGTCGTCGTCACGCATAGCTCGTCGATGCCATGCTGCGAGCCGTCCTCCAGCTCCACCGTCGACGCGTCCGACTCGGCTCCCGCATCCGCACCATCATCTCCCTCCGCATCACTCAGGAACTCAATCAACTCCACCACGGCCTCGCCCACGTTGATGCAGTTGACTTCATAGCGTCCAGCAATGCGCTTCTCTTGCTCAAACTCGGCGTATATCAGCTCGAGTTGGTCAGGGCCTACCAGCCACACCTCCATCAATCAATCTCCAACCGGCACGTCTTTGTATCTCTGATGCTGTGCATGCTTCTCACTCACCTTGTCGCGCTCCTCTGTCTTCCTCCTTGATGCGCACGCGACGCTCGAATAGCCCCTCGCACGCATGGCGGTGCTTGCGGCTGTGCAGCGCCGTGGTCAGACGTGGGCGTGACGGCATTTCTACGGCGTCGTGTTCTCTGCGAGTGCGTGGAACTCGCCGTTGGCCCAGTATCTTCGATTGATGGATTCGCACTGCTTGATGTTCGTGGACACCACACCAACTCGGTCAGACAGGTCAACTCCAATCATGGCGTTCTTTTCTTCCTAAAAGACCCCGCTGACGAAGGGACACATCAGTTGCCGGATGGTGCTTGAACTTAGTGTTTCTTACTCAACTCCCTCCTGTATCTTACAGATTTGTTTTAAACAGGCTTACGGTCCCGTCGGGCTAATCGACTGATGACTTGCCGACACCCACGCCTAAACCAACTGGCTTGAAGTTTTCATGGTGTCACAACGCAAGTGCGACACTCTGTTGGCGAGTCCGAGGGAAATATTTCGCCTTCCAAGTGGGTTGTGCCGTAGACTTCCATCCACATTGATAACTTCCCGGCGTACTGTACCCCTCGCGTACCCCACCCTACCTACTGTCATCACTCTGTCGCACGTGCGTCCAGTGTGATTGTGTCTCGTGGGGATTTGTGTCCGCTCGCATAGTGAAACCAAGTCAGGCGCGGCATTCTCCGCCGCCTCCTCCATCTCCTCCGCGTCCCCTCCTCTCCTCCTCCGCCACCTCCTCCCTCCCCGGCACGCGCGTATATGGAGGACGACGACGCCGCTGGCGGCTACGTGACCCTGCAGACGTCGCGCGCGCAGACCCCGGACGACGACCGCGCGCCCGTGCGCCGCCTCGACAGCCTCCAGCCCCTCACGCCGTCGCACGCCGCCATGGCCTCCACGGCGGCCGACCAGGCGCCCGACGACGAGCTCTACCGCACGGTGGCGCTGCCGCAGCGCCTGCCGCACCAGCGCGCGTTCGACGCCGCGGCCTTCTGCACCAACGTGGTGATCACGTCCAAGTACACGCCGTGGAACTTCCTGCCGCTCTTCATGGTCGAGTCCTTCCGCAAGCTCGCGAACGCCTACTTCCTGCTCGTGTCCGTGCTGCAGTGCATCCCGGGCATCAGTAACACGGGCGGACTGCCCACGAACCTGCCCGTGCTGCTGTTCATCCTGGCGGTGGACGGCGTGCTGGCCATCATCGAGGACAATCGCCGCCACAAGGCCGACCACGAGGCCAACTCGGCGCAGTGCCAGGTCGTGGTGGCCACGTTCACGGGCGACGCGGCGCAGCTCACGCCCACGGACGCGCCCGACGTGGCGGTCGTGCAGTGGTCGGCGCTCACGGTGGGCAGCATCGTGAAGCTGCGCAACCGCGAGACGGCGCCCGCCGACCTGCTCATCCTCAGCGTGGACGAGCCGAACCCGAGCGAGCCGAACGGCATCTGCTACGTCGAGACCAAGTCGCTGGACGGAGAGACCAACCTGAAGCTGCGCCACGCGTGCGACGCCACGCTGCACGCGCTCACGGCCGCCAAGGTGGCCGAGCTGCGCGGCTTTCTGCGCTGCGAGCAGCCCAACCGCGTGATCGGCCGCTTCGACGGCACGCTCACGGTCGCGCCCACGGAGCACAAGGAGCCGCAGCAGCAGCCCGTGAGCATGAAGAACGTTTTGCTGCGCGGCTGCCAGCTGCGCAACACGGAGTGGATGTACGGGCTCGTGATCAACACAGGCCCGGACACGAAGATCATGCAGAGCGCCGCCAAGGCGCAGCCCAAGTGGAGCTCCATCAACGAGACGGTCAACAAGATGATCATCTGGCTCTTCACGCTGCTCTGCGCGCTGTGCGCCGTGGCGACGTCGCTGCAGATCTGGTGGCTCGCGCGCAACAAGACGGACAGCCTCTACCTGCAGTGGTACCCGGCGTACGTCTCGCAGTGGTTCATCGGCTTCGGCTACTACTTCCTGCTCATGTACCAGATGATCCCCGTGTCGCTCTACGTGACCATCTCCATGGTCATGTTCATCCAGGCCATCTTCATGGTCTGGGACGTCGACATGTACTACGACGAGCTCGACGTGCGCATGATCGTGCGCTCCATGGGCCTCAACGAAGAGCTCGGGCAGATCTCGTACGTGTTCAGCGACAAGACCGGCACGCTCACGTGCAACGTCATGGAGTTCCGCAAGTGCTCCATCAACGGCCTATCGTACGGCACGGGCACGACCGAGATCGGACGCGCGGCGCTGCGCCGCAAGGGCGTGGTCGTGGCCGAGGAGCCGTCGCCCAGCTCCAGCAAGGTCAAGAAGATCCCGTACGTCAACTTTGAGGACCCGCGCATGACGGCCAAGCTCAACAGCGAGGACCGCGTGAACGTCGAGGCCGAGTTCTTCCTGCACCTGAGTCTGTGCCACACCGTGATCCCGGAGACCGTGGAAGGCTCGGACGAAGTGCGGCTGTCGGCGTCGTCGCCCGATGAGCAGGCGCTGGTGAGCGGCGCCAAGTTCTTCGGCTTCTCGTTCGAGTCGCGTGGCCTCGGCATCGCGCGTGTGCGCATCTTCAACAAGGCGCTCATGCAGAACAAGAGCCTCGAGTCGGAGCTCGTCGAGTACAAGATCCTGGATGTGCTCGAGTTCACGAGCGACCGGAAGCGCATGTCGGTGATCGCGCAGTACCCGAACGGCGAGTACTGGATCCTGACCAAGGGCGCCGACAACATGATCTACCCGCTGCTGTCCAAGACCAAGAACCACCCGGATCTGCTGCGGGAGACCACGGCGCATCTGGAGACGTTCGGCGACGACGGTCTGCGTACGCTCACGATCGCGCGTCGCCGCCTCGACGGACCGGAGTACGAGCGCTGGAGCCAGCGCTTTAAGGCGGCGAACTCGTCGCTCGAGGAGATCGAGAAGCGCAAGAACGGCAAGCCCAACCAGATCGACGCGCTCATGTCGGAGATCGAGCAGGATCTGGTGCTGCTGGGAGCGACGGCCATCGAAGACAAGCTCCAGCAGCACGTGCCTCGCGCGATCGCCAACCTCATGCGCGCCAGCATGAAGGTGTGGATGCTCACGGGCGACAAGCAGGAGACAGCGATCAACATCTCGTACGCTTGCCAGCTCATGGACAACGACATGAAGCAGATCATCCTCAACATGGAGTCGTTCCCAGACAAAGACAAGCTCTACAGCTTCCTCGTCGAGAACAACCGCTCGGACGGCGGCGCCAAGCAACGCAAGGCCGTTGTGATCGACGGCGAGTGTCTAGAGGTGACGCTGCTGGACAATGGCTGCCGGGACGAGTTCCTGCGACTCGCCATGTCGTGCGAAGCTGTGGTCTGTTGCCGAGTGTCGCCCAGTCAGAAGGCCGAGGTCGTGACGCTCGTGCGAACCACCAACAAGAAGGCGCGCACGCTGGCGATCGGTGACGGTGCGAACGACGTGGCGATGATCCAGAGAGCCCACGTCGGCGTGGGCATCTGCGGCCAGGAAGGCATGCAGGCCGTGAACTCGAGTGACTACGCGATCGGCCAGTTCTACTTCTTGGAGAAGCTGCTGCTGCACCACGGCCGCCTGAACTACAAGCGCATGTCCATCCTGGCGGGCTACATGTTCTACAAGAACATTGTCATGGTGCTCGCGCAGTACTACTACATGTTCACCACGGGCATCTCGGGCCAGAAGTTCTACAGCGAACTGGGCTTCCAGCTCTACAACTTGGCCTACACGTCGCTGCCGATCATCGTGCTCGGAGTCTTTGACTACGATGTGCCTTGGCACGTCGCGCGCAAGTTCCCAGAGCTGTACCAGGTCGGGCCGCGCATGGAGCTATTCAACACGCGCACGTTCGTCAAGTGGATCGCCAGCGCCGTGTTCGAGGCGGCCGTGATCATCTTCTTCGTGCTCTACGGCTTCAACGAAGAGCGCTCCAACACGGGCAGCGCCGCCATGGTCCAGTACGGCCTGCTGACGTTCACGCTGGTCGTGCTCGTGACGAACATGAAGCTCGTCATGCTGCAGATGTCGTGGACGCTGATCGGCGGCGTGTGCTGGTTCCTCGGCGTGCTGGCATTCCTGCCCGTGTCGATCCTCGTGTCCAGCTACTGGGTCGCTATGTTCTCGACCGACTTCGGCAGCTTCCAGAACACGCTGCTCCACGAGACGTACTGGATGGTGATCCCCGTGGGTATACTGGCGGCCTTGCTGCGCAACTTCGCCTACGTGGCGTTCCAGCGCCGCTTCTACCCGGAGCCGTGGCAGATCGTCCAGGAGAAGTACGTGCTCAGCAAGTCTGCCGGCTCCGGCGTCATGTCTCCGTTTGATCTCGAAGCCGGCGAGGCCGTCGAGACCGATCGCGCGTACATCGCTGTGGGCGAAGAGTCCGAGGTGCGTCCGTGTTTTAAATTTCTTTCTCTCTGCGTGGCACCAACCTCTGACGCTGTTGTGTTTGTGTGTAGCGTGTCTCACAGATGCCAGCCGAGCGCAAGAAGCGCGTCTCGAGCGGCTTCGCGTTCAGCTACGACCCGCAGACCACGGTGGCCGAGTCGTACATGGCCTCGCACAGCGTGTCGTCGGCGTCGTCGGCCATGACGGAGGCCGAGAGCCGCCGCCGCGTGTCACGAGAGGACTCGCGGTCGTCCGACTTCGGCGAGCTGCACGCCGCCGAACGTGCGTCCGAGCACTCGGCGAACGGCGCGCCTCCACGAGCGTCCTCGTCGTCCACAGGACTGTTCGTGTAGGTAGTCTCCTAGAGACGGCGTCGGCTGTGATTCTCCATTTCGCTTTGGTTTATACAAGGGGTCTCCCCCCATCCTGCTTTGCTTTTTACACGTCTTCATTATTTAGCATATCTTCCTACTGTGCATTGAGGCCATAGCTTTCTGACCTTACAGACTCAGCAGCGCCACGCCGGCTAATGCCGTCACGACGGACGCCACGCTACTCACAATCGCACGCGAGCCACCGGACGAAGGGGTCGATGTGGAAGCCGGAGGCGCCGTGGTCGTCGCCGTCGACGTGGTCTTGGAGCCTGCGTCCTGGCTCGTGGCTGGCGCCGTGGTCGTGAGGGGCGACGGCTCGCCCGACCACTCGACGAGCGTCGCTGGATGGGAGAACGTGCACTTGGCCGCGAACTGCATGGGCACGTGCACGCACGACTTGCTGAAGTAGACCTCGACCTCACTGAGCGCGAGTCCGGGCACGAGCCGCTTGATGGTCGGGAAGAGCTCGCTGCCCTTGAGACACTTGTCGTCTTCGAGCAGCGCCTTCATGTCGAACTGCTCCGACTTCTGGGTCACGGGCAGGCCATACACCCAGGTCGCGATGCGGTCGAGAGAGGCCACGCAGCCGCTGGGCATGGGCTCCGAGGGTTTGGCGTCCACCTTGTTGTTGTTGATGTCGGTGTACGCCTGGTTCTCGGCCCGCAGACACATCTCGCTCGACGGCACTTGCAGGTTGCGCAGCAGCGCGGCCGCCGTGGACGCCGCGTCCGGCTTGGTGAGCAGCGTCTGCAGCAGCGTGTAGCCGCAGCGCTGTGAGCCCGTGCCGCTGAATGCCGGCGTCTGCGTGGCGCACATGGCGTCGCCGAAGAGCTGCAGGAGCTTGGTGAGCTGCCCCGAGAGCGAGTAGCCGAAGTCGTCGAGCACGTCGTCGTTCCAGGCCTGGCAGCAGCCGTTGGAGTACTTGGTGCGGATGATGGAGAGTTTGGGCAGCAGCTGGCTCACGACGCACGGCACGAGGCTCTGCGTGTACACGCCGCAGAACTGGTCGATCTCCGCGTTCGGGATGGCCTTCATGAACTTGAGCACGTCGCCGATGGGCGTCGACACGTTGGCCTTGAGCAGCGCCACACCCTGCTTGACGAACGGCACGTCCGTGATGGTCTTGAACGGCGCGCACGTGGGCGTCTCGATCGCGTCCAGCACGCCGTGGCCCAGCAGCGTGCCGTTAATGTTGGCGATGCACGTCAGCGCCGAGTCGCCCGCCAGCAGCTTGCCGAACGGCGTGTCCGTGATGAAGTTGAACACTGTGCGCGTGAGGTCGGCGCCCACGACCTTGACGAGCGGCGCCAGCACGGGCGCGTTCGGGTCTTTGAGGGACGTCACGCACTGCGACGGCGCGGTGCTCGCAGAGCCGCTGCCATCGGCGTGGACGGCGGACGGCGACATGGCGGCGGCCACAAGCACTACACGTAGAAGCCTCCGCAGCAGCATCATCAAGCGGCGAGGAGGAGGAGGAAGAGGTGGCTGTGTGTGATGTACGTGACGCGCGCGTGGGGGCTCGTGGCTTCTTACCTGACGAGAAAGAATCGAAGCGGAGCCGAGGGACCGTGGAGCCGCGGCTTGTGCAGGCAGACAACACGCCAGTCACGCGAAGAGCTCCGCAATGTGACGACCAAATGGCCGGTCCAGAAGGGATTGGCCTCATGTCAATATGGACATCTTAAATTCAGTATGTGGACGTCGTTTGCAGATCCATATGGATAGGTCACACGTCACATGCGGGTCGTTCCTCCTCCCTGACTTTAACGCTGTATAACAGAAATCCCTGCCACTTATGTATGGGTATCACCTGGGTTTAGAAGCATGAGATTCACGAGCGTGACTCACTTGTTGACCTTGTGAGTCACCGGCCAAATCTCCTGCGCTGGCTTTCCCATTCGCATCCATCAATCGCAAAATGGAAATCGCTCGGGACCTGATGCATTCGATCCGATCCGCTTCTTGTCTGCCGGCGCATCTATCTCTATCTGTCTGTCCTACTTGTTCTGGGCCGCCTGCTTCTCCAGCTCCGCCGCCAGCGCCACGTAGTCCACTTGCTTACGCGCGCGCTTGCTTCGGCCCTGCGCGACAGTCGAGGCCTCCGCCTTCTTAGGCTCCTGCTGCTCCTGCTCGTCCTGCGGCGCTGACGCGCCCACTGAATCCGTAGACGGCTGCGGCACCACCACAGTGGACGCGCGCTTCTTGCTCGTGGTGAGGAGACTCGTGGCCGCCACGGGGTTCAGGTAGTTGTTCAGTATCGCCCTCTCGTGCTCGGCTTCCTTCGCGATGATATCTTCGTGCCACTGCTCGCGCGACGGACACGCCAGCGCTCGTGCGTGGGCGGCGACGCTGCGTGCAAACGGCGACACCATGCGGCCGTGGAAGTTGTAGCCGCCTTCCAGCACGGAGATCAGGCGCCCGTTGCAACACGAGTTGGCCACTTGCTTGACGTGCTGCACGAGCCACTCGTAGTCCTGATCCAAGAGAGCAACGTACCCCCAGTTCACGTGCTCCTTCTTGTGGGCATCGAAGCCGGCCGACAGGAAGATCAGGTCCGGTTTGAACGCCTTCACCTTGGGCAGCACGTCGTCGCGGAAGCTGCTGCGCCACTTGAGCCGCGACACCGACGAGCCTTCAGGACAGAACGCCATGCCCACATTCATGATCAGCGGCGACTGCTTCTCCACACTCTCTCCCGAGCCCGGGTAGAACCACGCGGCCTGCATCTCGGCCGAGAACTCGCCCTGCGGATCCTTGTGGCCGTAGCCGTGCACCGAGCAGAAGAACACGTTCTCGGCATCCTGTTCATTCCGCCATGGCTTGTACTGGTGGACGATCTGCTTGCCCTCTCCGTACGGAGTCGAGTACCGCAACTCGGCGGTCGACGGCACCAACTGGCGCACGATCTCCTCAGTGCCGTTGCCGTGGTGCACGTCAAAGTCCAAGATCGCGATGCGGTTGATACCTTCGCGCTTGTAGTGGCTGCGTGCGTAGGCGGCGCCGATCGCGACGTTGTTGAACACGCAGAAGCCGTGGCTACCCTCTGGGTCGTTACAGCACGTGACTTTGCCCGTTGGGCCAGCGTGGTGGCCTGGAGGACGCACGATGCAGAACGCGTTGTCGCACTCGCCACTCACCACTTGGTCCACTGCACGGCACACGGCGCCAGCCGCACGCGACGCCGCCTCGAACGATCGCTGCGACAGCGCCGTGTCCGCGTCCAGCACGAACGTCTTCCCCGTCTCCTCTTCATCCTCCTCCTCTTGGTAATCACCTTCATCCTGAGCTGACTTCGGGTTCGCATCTCGTGCCGCCAGCCCTTCGCAGCTTTCACGGATCTTCCGCACGTATTCGTACTCGTGCACACGCAGAATGTCGGCGATGTCGGCCTTGTCGACGTCGTGGTCCCACGAGATGTGCTTCTTCTGGAACTCACGAGACCGCAGGATGCCCACGGTTGGGTCCACGAGCGTGTCAATTCGCTCTGGGTTCTCCGGCGGCGGCTCCGTGCCACCACGGCGGTGGTAGGCGTTGGGCAAATGGCGCAGCGAGTCCTGGTGGAAGAAGAAACGCGTGCGAGGCGCAGCCTCCGCCTTGGACGGAGCACTGCGCTTTTTGCCCTTGAGAACACTGACTACATCTTGGAACTGGCAGCGCGTCGCAATCTCCAACGCTGTGGAGCCGCTCGCGTCGACGAGTGCCACATCAGCTGCCGGCTTGGTCTTGAGCAAGATCTCCACGGCGCCGGTGACACCAAACGCGGCGGCGACGTGCAGCGGCGTCTGCTTGAGCGTCGTGAGGCTGTTTACGTCCACGTTGAGCTCGTCCACGAGCAGCCGCACGACCTCCAAGCTCTCGAACTTAACGGCCGCATGCAGCGGTCGGAGCCCCAGTCGGTTGCCTTTCTCCAGCAGCGCCTTGATCTCCGGCACAGCCACCACATCCGCAATCGCGTTTCCTGCGTCTGGCTTGAGCATCTTGCTGTAGAACTGGAGCAGAATCGTCATCGCCTCGGCCAGATCGAACATGGCGCAGAGGTGCCAGACCGAGTTGCCTTCGTCGTCCTTGGCGCTGAGCACCTCGAAGAGCAGCGCACGCAGATCCGCGTCAGCCGCCGCGATGCTCGCGTCGTGGTCGGCGTAGATGGCGTGGATGAGCTCGGTCGCGAACTGCGCGTTCAAGCCGCCTGCGCGCAGCACGAGATGCACGAGCGGCGTGTTGAGGTCGGCGCACTTCATGCGGACCATGGCGGCCGTGAGCGCCTGTGAGTACCGCAGCACGTGCAGCGCGCAGTCAATGCGCTGGTGGATCACCGCCACGTGCAGCGGCAGGCAGCCCATGTCGTCTTTCTCCAGCAGACACGTCTCGGCCGCCAGCACCTGCATGGACGGCGCCACGGGCTCGTCCTCGGTCTCAGTGTGTGCCTTCGACGGCAGCAGCTCCTGGAGCCGCTCCACGGCGCCCTGCTCGGCGATGTCGTGGAGAAAGTACAGATTGCTGCCGTGCTCCTCGTCGTCGTCGCTGTCGCTGTCGCTGTCACCGCGCCGCGCATGCTCCGCGGTCGTCGCCATCTCCTCTGCCTCCTCCGTATTTGTCTTCTTGGTGAGTGGCTACTCGGGCATTCAACTGAGGGAGGGAGAGATGACCCGCATTCTGATGCAGCGATCCGGTACCGGTTGCATACCGGTTTTTCTTGGCGAAATGCAGCGTTTCCAAAGAAGCGTCCCACATGAGAACTTCAATATCGCCAACAGCAACATCCCCGCGCCGCTTCGAAAGCCCATGGCGTCAGGACATCGCCGCAGGTCCTCACCCAAGCGTCCGTCTGAGAGTGGAAATTTGGAAAAAACGAGGCAAGTCCACTTCCGGCGCTAATGCGAAATTCCCACTTGTTTTAGTCTAGATCACTACAGCTAAATACGAAATCATAGAGAGCCCACGCGTGCATGGGGCTCCAGTCTACTCTACATGCTACTTACTGCTACCGGGAGGGGAGACGGCGCCGAACAAAACGATTCATAAAATTGGCGTGGGAGCCGAGTGCTGCGTGAAGGGGGAGGGAGGTCGAAATGGCGAGTCCGCGTCATAAATATGCCGAGCGAGGCGAGTCGCTCGCGCACTTTAGAAGCACAGGTCGAGCCAGGGCATCACGTCTTCTTCGTCTGCCAGTGGGGACAACGGCACCTCCCAGGCACCAGGTTCCACGTTGGCCAGATCAAGAAGCAGCTCCTGCTCGAACGCCGCGTCATCGTCGCCGCTGTGCTGGGTCGGGTTCTCTTCGTTCTTCGTCTCCCACTTGAGGCAGTCCCGTGCCACGAGCGCGCGCTTGGCAGGGACG
The DNA here is from genome assembly GCA_023337875.1 of Pythium apleroticum. NCBI lineage: Eukaryota > Oomycota > Peronosporomycetes > Pythiales > Pythiaceae > Pythium > Pythium apleroticum. The sequence goes on along the minus strand of JAADXN010000360.1, from coordinate 9,573 downwards.
ATGCTGTTGGCAAAGAACGCGTTACCACGGTCTTCCTTCTCTGACAAGACCGCATTGATGGTGCAGTCGTCTGTCAGGAAGTCTTGGATGTCGATGTCGATGGAGCTGCTGCTTGCTGTGGGCTTCATCATGCCGGACGTGGCCACCAGCGACGTCAGCTCGCTGCCGTAGTTCTGTTCAGGCTTGATCAGCAGCGTGTTGAAGTCCGTCTTGTTCTCCGAGAGATCGAGCAAGTGGTTCTCCCATCGCTGGTTCTCCGAAAACTTCTCACTGTCGCCCACCATGACACTGCCTCCGAGCTCCACGACTGGAGGCATCACATGGGCCATGCCAGGCTTTAAAGCAGGAGACATGTTGTCTATGGAGTTGGCCAGCGGCTTGGACATGGGAGAATAGCAGAGCATGGCGTTGTTGCGGCTGATGGGCATTTCTGGGTGTGGCTGGACGGACTCCATATGGTGGTGGCTAACCATGAGCGAGCCGTTCATGGACATGGGCATGGGCGGCTTGGGTGCGGAGTTCAACGGGTCAAACCATGGATCCTTGGCCTTACCGGCGCCTCGCCGCTTGATGTGCACCAACAAATCTGGTCGGCCCTTCCGGAAGAACGAGTGCTGGTAGATTGTGAGCTGCCCTTCCTGGACGCGGTAGAAGCTGTAGAAGTTCAACTGCCGGATGAGGCTCGAAAAGCGTCGGTGGCGGAAGTACTTGGGCAGACAGTGTTCCGCCATCATCTTCGGGTCCACGATACAAAACGCTGTGCCGCCTGTATGGAGAAAAATTCACCCATCAGTGTGACGTTCGACAACCCATTCTTCGATATTCCATCATGCGTGCAACTCACCTCGAATCCACGACACGATCGCGGCGGGCTCCGTGTCCACCATCTTGAACAGCTTGGTGACGAAGGACCCGGACGAGCAGTCGCGCGACGTGTTGGCCTTGCTATCCAGCGTGCGCGACGGCTGCGTGTCGGCGATCGTGTTGGCGCGCGGGCGTCGCACGGACGGGCTCACGGCCAGCAGCGCGCTGCTGGGGGACGGCTCCTGGGCGGCCGCCATGTCTCGCTCGTAGTCTGTGATGCTGTCGGCGATGGGGAGCTCTTCAGTCGAGAGCTCTTCGCTGCGGGGATTCGCTGTGTGTTGGGCTGGGAGGCTCGCGTCGCAGTCGATGCGGGCTCCTACTCTTTTTCCTAAGTGGGCAGGCGGAAGTTCAAGACCCGCCGGCTGGCCCATCGCGCGTATTTTACCGGATAAATTACCATATGTCGCGGCTCCCACGATTTTTAGAAAGCTCCTGTGTTGGTTTCCGGTAGGTAATGACACCCACCCCCAGCTCATTGCCTTGTATCTTTGGGGGTAGATGTCATAACCCTACTCGCGAAGGCAGTGCTGGGACAAGGGCGACCTCCCAGTCTGTTGAGGTGGGTAGGGCAATCACCCCGCAGCGGAGGATACGCATGATGCTCACAGTTGAGGGATGACAGGGTGCGATGCGGAGCGTGTGCGCCCGTGATTGGCTACATGTCGCCCAATCATCACACTGAACTCCTCTGCGGTAATCAATTCGGTAAATTACGAGCGGTGATGGGGTTGCATCATGCCACAATAGACCATCACTCTGCTGTTTGTCCAAATGGGTAGCCATTTCCCCATACAAACGTTGAAGTGCTTGTGTCCAACCCACCATCATTCTGACTCTGGTTTCAGCCTTCAGCTGCCGCGATTTTTCACGTGAGCGCCGTGGTCCGACCCACTTTGACTAGGGAGCTTTTGGGCGAGTGGGGCCTATGGAGAGCTAGTGGCCAGACAGCGACAGCGCTACGTCGGAGTTGCTGGAGTTGGCGGCCGATGGAAGGCGAAAGATGGCGCCGAGTGGCTAGCTGACTGCACGCGGCGCACGGACTGACTGACTGACTGCGCGGTCCCTCTCGCACGGCTGACTGAGTGAAAGGAGTGCAGCGCGTGTGGGCGAGAGGCAACTCTCGGCCCCGTCATCAGCGTGGGGGTGGCCCAATCGAAAGCGCGCTGCTGACCGTCGTGGGATGAACGAGCCGGACTTCCGAAGTCGGTGGATTCTACTTCAAAATATGGTACCAAGAGTGTGTGAGGCTGGCCACTGCGATGCGCGATTACGTCGCGGTTGACGGGCGGCGTCGGTCGTCAACATGAAACATGTTGCAGCCATCACCACGGCGTGTGTCTGGTGGTGATTCGTCGTTCCAAATGTGTCTGATTGTCTCGACATTGAAGTCGATGGAACACGGAAAGCAATAAAAATGATAATGGAGAGGCCATGCTCGTCAGATTAACACCCGGCCTGCATGCATCTATTCAATTCGCTTAGAGTCGGAGCTCGAGCTGGTCCTTGTGGAACTTGGCGCGGAAGTAGTCGCGCACGGGGCCCTGGATCACGAACTTCTCGAAGCCCACGGCCGCGATCATGTTGGAGAGGCCGATGGCGAAGATCTCCCAGCGGAAGCCGATGGGGAGCGGGATGTCTGGCAGACCCACGACGTTGGTGCTGCTCGCCACGCGGAACTGGTCCGAGAGGCGCGTTGGCGGGCCGAGGAACATGACCGCCAGCAGGATGAACAGCAGCGCAAAGTACACGACGAGGAACTTGTTCTTGAACCACGACTGGCGGAAGCGCGAGCCGATGGACGACGTGATGCCCGTGGTCATCTGCTGGAAGCAGATGAGCACCCACAGCGACGAGCCCAGCGCCGAGTCCTGGAGCAGCCACCACTGCACGATGTTGACGTCGGCCGACTGGAACGGGCAGTACCACGGACGCGTCATGACGTGGTGGATGCCGCCCCACAGGAAGATGGCGTGGATGATCTCCGAGCCGATCATCGAGAGCAGCGTGGTGGGGCCCACGAGCGACGACGTCGGGCGCTGCGTGCCGAGGCGCTTGAGCGGCTTGGCGCGCGTGATCGCGTACGAGAGGCCCACGAGGATGGCGCCGTCGAGGTACATGAAGCCGAACTGCGAGATGAACACGCCGTTGTAGTACATGACGAAACGGCAGCCGATGCCGATGAGGCCGTACATGAGCAGGTACTTGACCGAGCCGAACGACGTGGCGAGCGCGCCGCGGCCTTCAATGATCACATCCACGACCGACTCGAGCGACTTGGTCTTGCTCGTGAACGGCGACACGACCGAGGCCTCGGCCTCGCTGAGCGCGATGCCGACGTGCGCGATACGGAGGGCGCCGCAGTCGTTGCCGCCGTCACCGCACATGCCCGTGACAGCGCCCGAGGCGATGTGGAGCTTGACGCACTCGACCTTGCCCGCAGGGGTCATGCGGCTGAAGATGCGGATGTTGAGCAGCAGCTTCTCGATCTCACCGATCTTGACGAGGTGGTCGAAGGCCTTGCCCGTGACCGCCAGCTCCGAGTCGGCCGCGATGAACGTGATCTGCTCGTGCGTGAACACCTCCTGCGAGTCGACGTCCGTCCACACAAGCTCCGAGTTGACCATGTCGCCGAGGATGACCTTGGCCTCGGCGTCCACCATGCCGCTGGCACGCGCGATGTAGCAGCCCGTCATGGCGTTGTCGCCCGTGATCATGACCGTGCGCACGTCGCCGGCCTTGAGCTTCAAGATCGCGTCGCGCGAGTCCTCCTTCAGCTCGTTACGGAACGTGATCAGGCCCAAGAGCGACAGACCGGCCTCCACGGCATCACGGTCCGCGAGGAACGCCTGCATCTGCTCCTCCGAGAGATCACCCACCTCCTTGAAGGCCACGCCGAGCACGTAGCAACCATCCTTGGCGAGGTTGTCAGCGAACTCCTTGTAGTTGGCTGGCACTGACGATGGCGTCGACACCGACTGGACCTTCTCGTACGAGCCCTTGCTGAACACGTACAGCTTGCCGGTCTCCGTGTGCTTCATGATGACCGACATGGACATGCGGTGGTGGTCGAACTCGAAGCGCTTGATCACCTCGAGCGTCTCCGATCCGTCAGCCGACTTGACGACTGGCATGGCACCCTCCGACTCGATCAGCGACCACTTGGTGGACTGGAACATCTTGACCTCGACCTCGTTACCCACAAGCGTGCCGTTCATCGAGCCAACGGCGTGGCACGACGCGAGCGCGAAGCGGACAAGCGGCGTGAGGTTCGACGACGTCGAGTCGGCCTCCTCGGCCTGGAAAGCGGCGTCAGCGACTGGCACGACCGAGCGGTAGTCGAGACCTTGCTTGGTGATGGTGCCGGTCTTGTCGAAACAGAACACGCGCACCTTGCCGGCGAGCGTGATGCGGTGTGGGTTCAAGCAGAAGATCTGCTTCTTGACGAGGCGCTCCGAGGCGTTGATCTGGCCGATCGTGATCACGACTGGCAGAAGCGGGTTGAGCACGGCCGAGAACATGAACATGCCGTACACGAACGAGAAGTAGTTGTTGGCGACGCCAGCGTTCGTGATGAGGAACTTCATGGCCAGGTACGCAGCCAGGAAGGCGAAGAGGAAGAGGAAGCCGACGACCGCCTTGAGGTGCTCGTCGTACTTGAAGCGCATTTGCGCTGGGTACAGGATCGACTGGACCAGCTGACCACGGTTGGTGTGGGCGCCAGTGGACTGGACAACGGCCAGCAGTTCCTCGTTACGGCCCGACGCGAGCGTCTTGGTACCGGAGAACAGCGTGTACTTCTTGCCCGCACCCTCAGCCACGTACGCGGCCTTGCTGTCGGCTGGCACAGGGAACTTCTGCACTGGCATCGACTCGCCCGTGAGCATCGACTCGTCGCAGACAGTCGAGCCCTTGACGATGACCATGTCGCACGGCAGCTCCCAGTTCTCCGTGATGCGCACGAGATCGCCGGGCACGACGTCGCCAGAGATGATCGTCTTCCACTGGCCGTCACGGAAGACCTGGACGTCCGTCTGGTATGAGGTCATGGTGACGATCGACGAGAGCATGCCACGCTTGGTCCAGATGTTGACGGCGGCGGACACGACAATGACGACCAAGTTGAGCGCCGCCACCCACTTGTAGTCCGTGTAGAACCACACGTAATAGACCATGATCTGGTAGACGTAGAAGAGCGCGAAGAACTCGTCAACAATCGAGCGCAGCCACGAGGGCATCTCAAGCGAGATGGCGTTGCGGCCGACAATGTCCAGACGACGCTGGTGCTCCAGGTCGGTCAGGCCCGTGGCCTCGGCGGCGATCTGGTCGAGAGTATCGGCGAGCACGACCGAGCCTGGCACGAAGCGGCCCTCCTCCTCGTCGAACGTGTAGCGCAGGTGCTGGAACTCGATGTAGCGAGCGCCATCCGCCGTGGTGTGGACCGGGACGGTCTGCTCAACACCGTCTTGGTGGTACGGGAAGATGAACTTCTCGATCTTGCGCACGAGCTGCGAGATGCCCGAGCGGTCGGCAAGCAGCACCTCCGTGACCTCCGGCTTGAAGAGACGCACGCGCTCAGCACGCGCGAGCGGCACTGGCAGGCGGAAGAAGTTCTGCAGCTTCTGCTCGTAGAGCACGACCAGGCCGAACCACACGCACGTGATGATCCACATGGCGATGAACACCTTGATCAGCACGTTGTTCGGGTCGAAAAGGTTCGAGTATTTCTCGTTGGCGAAGTGGTACTGGTTGTCGAGCACCAGGATGATGACCAGCACGTTCAGGAAGATCGTCATGATGATCAGGTACGCGAAGATGATGGCGCCGACGAACGAGTTGACGTAGCCCGTCTGGGTCACGTCCTCCACGCTGTTGCGGAGACGCACCTCGGTCTCGCGCATGGCGAGCGACGTGCCGGCCTTGAGGCCAGGCGTGGTCGGGCCGCCACGGTTGTCGAGCAGCATCTTCGACCCGTCCTCCAGGTTCTTGGTGGACGGGGCGTTGGAAGCGGCGCTGGAAGCGGCGCTGGAAGTGCCAATAGCCGCGCGGACGAGGCCCCACAGCAGCAGCGAGCCGATGCAGACGGCGTACAGCACGTAGATCAGCACGAGCTGCCACTCCTTGCCGGTCGTGTAGTACGACACGCTGGTGCCGAAGCCACCGCCGCACTTGCCGCGGTCCTCCTTCGCGATCTCCTTGCACGTCGCGCCGTACGGGAACGTCGCGTTGTTGTTACGCGGGCTCGGCTTGGCCGTGAGGAAGAGCGTGTCGTCGAGCATGTCGTTGACGATCGACGTGTTCTGCGTGAAGCGCTTGTCGCTGCCCGACGGCGCGAACGAGCACTGCATCTGCGTGGACGTAATCGAGCCCTTGGCGTTGACAATGTCGAGCATGCGGCACGTCTTGTCCTTGTCGCCGAAGATGAACTCGGGCGCGTCCGGCGCGTACATGGAGAGCTTGCCCTCCGCGACCCAGTTGATCTTACGCGCCTTCTTCCAGCCCTCCTCGTAGAACTTGGCATACTCCGGGCCATCCGGACGCTTGAACAGCGTGTACACCGTCTTCTCTGTGCCCGTGTCACAGCAGAAAAACTTGGTGCCCTTGGTCATGAGCGGGCAGGCGGGGTAGTCCTCTTGCGGGTCCGTCGCGCGCGCGTGCGGCACGGCGGCGGCCGCCAGCGCGAGCGCGCCGAGCACCTTGAACGACACCATGGAGGCGAGTGGACGTGTGGGGCACGAGTGCAAATCGCAAGTGCGCGACTGATTGATGGAGGCGGCGGTGCCCACTCGGATGGATCGATCAATCAGTCAAGCGGGAGAGGACTGAGTGGCGACAAGAGGCAGAGAGAGAGAGGCCGAGATGGCTGGCTGGCTGCCGAGGCGAACAGCTGGCGAGGGCCACGACGGTCTCAGCTCCAGACCAGCGGTGCTGTCGCGTGTCCGTCTCGCAAGTTGCAACACACGCCGTTGGGGCTGATTGCGGTCGAGTGCGAGTCAGCTGGAAGCACAAGGCCGAGGCGGCCCGCGGGAAAAAAAGAACCGCTATTTTTGCCCAATGCCACGAGCATTTCGATTGATGTTGGAGTTGCGGAAGGTAGGTGCTGGCTGATGTGCATCCAGCATTAGGTTACTGTATGGAAACCTGCCACCACCGCAAAACTTACTTGATCGGCGAAGGAGGCCTTGGCTTCGATTGAGTCGACGCAAAGGTCTCCCACACATGATGTTCTCGCACGAGAAGTGCTACTGAGCATCCTGAATCAGGCTCAATCTGAGGCAGGGTGAATGTGCTCTTGAGAAGGGACCACGGTGGTGCAGTGCAGAAAGTAGCACTTCTCGCGAGAATCATGTGTGGTGGTACCGTCCTGTAGGGGATGGGTCAGTTCGCAAATTCGACTTTGGTCACGCCCAAAACACCCAGACGTGTGCGTCCGTCAGGTAGGTTGAATGGACGGAGACCGTGCCGGCGGTGTAAGTGTCGACAACAGGGCAAAGTTTCATGAGAATCCGGTGTTGAATGGGACGAGTTCCTGCGGAATCGGTAGCTTTTTCACGAGTTCCAGTGTGTGTACAGGACGTGTGTACAGTATTACCACTCTCATATCTTTGTGGAAGACCGCAACGCCCCACTCTTACACATGCATGTCGAGTCCGTCGACCACAATCAGACAACAAAGACGACGCCCAGCTGCTGTCCCTGCGGTCAGCGGCGATTCCCTTTTCACCCACGCTGACCGTGAATTCAGCACCGACGCAACAGCACCAGTTCTTTTGCACGAGTCACGGCAGCGTTCCCAAACGAAGTGAGGTGGCAGGCACCACGCGAGTACCGCAGTGCGCCGAGCAGCACCGCACAGCCCAGCACTAGACCAGGATTGTTAATTCAGTTCAGGGCCTAGAATAGATCGAGAGTGTTTCGAGGAGCTGTGTGGCGCAGAGTCTGACTGGAAAGATCGCGAGATCTCCGTGGAACTCGCATGCAGCGTACCGTACAGTACTGTAGACCGCTGAATGCGAGTCTGAATGCGAAAGGCGCATCATCCTTTCGGAACCAACCGTTTTCGTTGGCGCCTCCGCTGGTGAAAGAAAACTCAAAGAGAGCGGACGGAAGGAAAGCACACGAAGGGCAGCTGTTGCATCTGCCACATCTACCTGTGAGACTTTATCCCGTTCACACAAAAGCCAAAGATGGCTCCTCTCTTCACAAGAGGCCCGCCTCAGTTTCACTGGGCGTGTCAGTTTGATCAAGGAGAGAGACGCTGGAGGAGCCACGTGGGGCGCGTCATCGGATTTGCCCGCCGTTGCATCAGCTCCCATGACCACCAACCTCCTGGGAAAACTGGAATGAAAAGAAGCGCTGCATGGGTCGCAGAACAGAACGGTTGAGCTGATGCTGGCCGTCTCCCCACCATGTCTGGGAGGTCGCTCACTTCAACATTCACATTCGAGTTCTTGGTCTGAATGTGCGCCGCCCACACATTCAGCGAGTGCTGGGCGGATTCGCTTCATCGATTGTGCAATTTCGAAAGTGAAGACCCTGCATCACCACTCTCGACCAGAACACGAAAGGGCCTTCCGCCCTTTCGTCCACCGGTAGGGCAGGACCTAACTCCGCCCACGTCCTCCATTTTCGCATACTGAAACCAAGTGAGCCGATACGAGAACCATCGACATGATGAGAGCTGATTCTCACGTCGTGCAGCACTACCGAATGTTTTAGGCTTACTATACTTGGCTTTGGACCGGTATGAGTGCCGAGTTCTGCGGCACCAGGACACCTCACGCGAAGGAGGCTGGTATTAGCGACACTGCTTCTAGGAGAATGGTGATAAAGGGCTCGTTGTGCAGCTGGAATCTCCTGTCAACGTGACATGCTACCGGTACACTGTACCGCAAAAGTCGCATAGATCTGACATCTTGAAAGATCTGGCACCCCAATTTCTCCTATACTAGAGAGCACCACTCTGTTGCTGCTAGGTGAAGACCTATTCATATAAGCCCAAACGTTTGTCTTTCATGAAAGAGCTCTCAAAAGTGTGGTCAACGTATCCCAATAACAGTCTCCATGCTCAAGCGCGACGATGGTGGGAATTTGGCGGACCGTGCAGTCAAGCTGTTACACTCGGAGATCGCCTCATAAGTCCGATTCCTCTACTTGCTCGTAGTCATTTATTGCGCTCAATAGATTCATATCATTGACAAACACACAAAATGCACGGATTCATCGTTCACAATGGCTCAAATCCACTTCAACGTCAACAACCTCATGAAGTTTCGAATTTGACGAGCAAAGAGCACCAGCTGTTTGTTGGCGAAGGCGTAACTAAATCCAGTGCATTGCGGGTCCCAAGGGCGTTCTACAACGAGGGAGTCCGACGGCTAATGACTTCCTCGCAGGGCAGTTTAGTGACGTTATCGACTTAAAACCAGGGTTTCCGGTGGCGATCGGTGACCGAATGACGAAGCCGAAGCCCGGCATCGATGATGGAGACGGCGGCGGCGGCGCGACGCATGTGGCGTCAGGCGTTCGCCACGCGAGTGGTGTAACAGGGCCACAGCTCCGTTACCGACACACACTGTTTCTCCAACACGCCAACAGTCTCCCTCACCATGTCGGAGACACCAGAGCCGCAGCGCATCGGGCTCGCTGACTACCAGCAGCGAACCACGCAGAGATCGCCAGAGCGCAAGCGCTCTCGCAGCGAGATCGAGG
>JAADXN010000359.1:0-26438 GCA_023337875.1 Pythium apleroticum | reverse complement strand
CATCCGTTGCATCAGACAGCGAAGGCCAACTAGGTGCGTCTAAAAATGCCCTCGCCAGTCTCTTTTGTGGATTTGCGACGTTGCCCATGTTTTGGTATCCCACCTTGTCTGCATGTCATGTGGCAGGTTCTCCTGAACTTTGATTATAGGCTCTAAGATAAGTCTAACTGCTCAAGCCGTTGCGTTTGGCGCTTCTTGCGTTCGACAGTGCTTCGACATCGACGAAGCTGGGCGTGACGACAACGTCAACAAAAATTTCACGATTCTTTCTTGGATGTCCATCGACAACTTCAACATGGAAAGATTTCGCCTTTGGAATCGAAAATTTCGTGTTTCCTCACATTTGGGAAGGAATTCCACTTGCAATCGAAAGTTTCCTTGATTAATCCAAATGTGGATTCCACGATTCAATATTGAATTGGCCAGACGTTGTTTGGAAATGAATGGAGCGCATCACCCACCAACCAAACGGCAGTCTGGGGTCACTCCCTCGTCATTCTCCGTTTAGCTGTCAACTGCTAATCAATGCATTGCTTGTCGCGCCTGCAACGTAGCGTACAATGCCGTTGTGTAGTTCAGCGTAGCTGCCGCTTGGGAAGCCATTGATGAGTTCATTTTGTCCAATTACTGTATGAGCGGATCGTTTCGCATTTGATCCTGCACTGCTTCGACTGAACCTACTGAGGCTTCCCCCTCCTTCCATTCCTTCGTTCGGTAGAGTAGCAGCGTGTTTCTAACAGGCCGTAGTAGTCGTAGTTGCGCGAGCGTCGGCGCATAGTCATGGACTCAAGTCCACAGTACTGTTCGAAGATGTCGATGCAAAATGGCCAACGCTGTGCGTGTGGTGTCATATTAGTCGTGGGTTTGTGGGGGTAGTGATGTGTTTCTAGTATACTCGACTTGGTTGCAATCTACGTGGGTGGGTGGGTGTATGTGAGCCTCTTGGACTCGTCTAGGTCTCCGCCGACAGCGCCTGGAGCTGGATGCTGCGGCGTCCCGTGAACGCCGACTCCAGCATGTCGTCCTCGTCCACGAGGAACGAGTTGGTCGTGTCGCTCACGTAGCTGAACTTACCGAACGTGTCGTTCGCGCCCTCGCTTGGCTTGCGAGCGCGAGCCGCCGAGCTCGGCGTCTTCCACGGGAAGATGATGCTGAAGATGCTGCCCGTGGACGAAGTCTTGGAGGCCAGGTATTTGTCGAAGTTGATGTCCGGGTTCTTGGCCTTCTCTTCTTCCAGCGTGAGCGGTGCAGGCACCCACGGCGGTGTGAGTTTCTTGCGGAGAACGAGGTCCCACTGCAAGTCTTTGAAAAATGGATGTGTCAGCACGTCGCTGGCCTGACGAGCACCAAGACGCTTCGTCGGGTCCTTGTCCAGCAAGCCCAGGATCAAACTCTTGGCGTCTGGCGGGATCGCGGTCTTGGGAGGGAATTTGACAGGGTCCTTTTCGATCAGTTTGTACAGCACGGACACGTTCAGGTGGTGGAACGGACGCTTGGCCAACAGCATCTCGTAGATCAAGATGCCCAGACACCACCAGTCCACGGCCTTGCCATAGTCGCGCGATCGCTTGGGCTTGAGCAGCTCGGGGGCCGTGTACGCTGGCGAGCCGGCCATGGTGCGGGCACCACTCAGTTGGGCCACGTTGGTCTTCGACAGGCCGAAGTCCACGAGGGCAACGTTACCGACTTCATCAATCATGATATTGTCTGGCTTGAGATCGCGGTAGACAATGTCGCAGGCGTGCAAATGGCAGAGTGCGAGCACGATCTGCGCGGCGTAGAACTTCACGCGGTTGATGTCGAGGGGGATCTTGATGCGGTGTTCCTTGTTGGCCGAGAAGCGGTTCATGTGCGTATACAGACTGCCTCCTGGGTAGTACTCCATGCCCAAGAACACGCGCGAGTTGCTTTGGAACGCGAACCGCAGCGGAGCAATGAACGGGTGGTGGATGTCTCTCAGAATCCGCATCTCGGTCTTCGTGCGCAGCTTGTCGTAGTTGGACATCGAGCCCTTCTCCAGGATCTTCACAGCAAAGATCTCGCCCGTGCTCTTGCGTTCCGCCAGCACGACCGTACCGAACGTGCCCTTGCCCAGCACGCGGTTCACATGGAAGTGCTGGATCGACAGCGACAGCACACGTTTTGACGTTGTGGCTTGGTACACGCGGTCCGACTTGGCCGTCTTCTTGTCGGCGTCCGTCATTTGGAAGGCCATGAGATCCACTTCGATCTGCATTTGGATGCTCAGCACGCGACCACCGGGACTCAGCTGGAGCTCATCGCGCGTGTTGAACACAAACTCCCGCTGCAGCGACTTGTTCCAGATCTTGCCCGACGCCAGTACTTGGAACACGTTGGGCTGCTTCGTGCTCAAGTACCGCGAGACGGCGAACTTCTTGAAATGAATGAATTTGGACATGCCCAGCACAACGTCGACAAGGCCCTCGCGACCATAGAAGCTCGTTGAGGGCAGGAATTCACACGGGTACCGCACCGTGAGCATCATGTCGGTCGAGCACAACGGGAAGAGCGAGATGAGGTTGGCTGCCGAGCTGCTGGGGCTGTCCTGGTCCAGAAACTGCGACGTCCACAGCGTGTAGAACTGCTTCACAGTGTTCAGGTTGCGCGTCTTCCAGTCCGTGGACGAGCGGACGGTCTGCATGAGCATGCTCGCGGAGCTTGTGATCGTCGAGCCCGACGAGTAGGCTTGCGAGGAGGCGTTGATCGAGTGCAGACTCAGGCTTCCGAACTGGCTGGTGCGGAACGTCAAGTCCGAGTCGCGGCACGACGTCGAGACGGTCGTGCTCAGGCTCACGGACGGCTTCGGCGCCGTGGCGTTGGTCACGGCCTGCTGGACCATGCGCACCCAGATCTCGGCCTCGATGGCCGTGCGTGTGTAGAGCGCGAAGACCTTGTGGATGGTCGTGGTGATGAGCACGCCGTTGGCGCGAGCGTCGTCGCGCTTGGCGCCCGTGACACTCACGCGGCCGCGGAACTTCTCCGTGTCCAGCATCGCGACGTCCTTGCTCACGTAGTACGAGAACGTCGTGCCCGAGAGGATGGCGTAGCGGTATCGCCACGAGCGCACGACGTGGCCCTGCTTCCAGATGTAGCCCTCCCAGTCCGTCTCGAACATGTCCTCGAACGTGTTGCTGATGTCGGGCGAGACGCTCAGTCGTCGGCCATGGCCGCTGCCGTCGATGCCCGACGACGAGATGACCGTGTCGTCCAGGCTCTCGCGGTCCTTGCCATAGTGCGTCTGGCTAGGCCGCAGCGCGTACGCGGCCGCGCGGTCCTTGGGCACGCTCTGCGCCTGGTTGTTGTTGGTCGTGGAGCTGGCGTTGCTCGTGATGGAGCTGCGCAGACTAGCGCGGCGCTCTCGCTGCGTCATGGCGTCGGCGTCCTCGGGAGAGAACAGAGTGACGCGCTGGCGGTCGGTCTGCATGGGCGGGGGCGGCGGGCAGCGGCGGAAGTGGCGTGTGCAGTGGGCAGTGCGCTTGTCCGGAGAGGGAGCTCGTGCTTGAGCAGCGCCGCGGCGATGCAGTGCGTCGATGCGGGCCAGCTGGCGCGAGACCAAATGGGTATGTAGTGGCGGCTGTACCGACGCCGTCGCGCAGCGACGAGGGTTGGTCTTGCAGATGCTGGGTTGAGCGAGGCGGCGCGTGTATTTTAAGCTGGGCGGCGGCCTCTGCGTGCGTTCAGCAACGTCGAGATTTGGGGCAAATGGGGACTGGGGATACGGGGAGGTGGCGGGCAGCTGGATACGCGTCGCTGTTACAGCAGCGCGTCGCAGCGAATGCGGATGGCGACTGAAGCGCGAGCGGTGGGGAGCTGGCGCCTACGTAGTGAAGGGGGCGGACCTCAGCGGCAGGCAGGTAGGCAGACGCACAGGCAGCCAGCTACGCGCAGAGACGTATGTGGAGCTGGCTGGCGATGAAGATGGCGAAGAAGCAGCCGCCGGGGTGGAGGAAAGGTTGGCGAAACTGCCCACAGATCCAAAAACCACCAACAGATCAAAGACCGACGCCAACAGAGCGGGCGACGCGACCAACTTCGCCAACAGAAGCAACTTCACCTCACCGACTTAGGGAGGGGCTTTGAGAGTTTTCTCCACGGCTGTGGCTCAAGCTGCTCTGTCCCATGCCGGTCTATCGTTCGGACGGACGGCCGTTGACCGTAGACGCTGGTGTTCAACCGAACTGATTGACTGCGATTTTTCCAACCCTGTCCATGCGCGGCGGAAAAAATAGAAAGTCGCCAGAACAAAGAGAAGGCGAAAAGGGTTCCGATTCCAAGCCGAACCAACAAAAAACCCAACAAGGAACCCCAACAGAACCGATTTGGCAAAAAATTGGCCTGGAGCAAAACTGCCGGCCAGCGGGTGCGAAATGAAACGGATGTCGCGGAATTACTGCAGATCCTTCATATCTCACTAAACCTCCACTATATGATAGAGTGTAGCCATTTCTCCAGGAATACATCTGATCCGTCTGATGTGGAGCTGCTGGCCAACGAGGTGAATGCAGACGACGCGCCCTCCGCAGCCCGTAGCCAGAGCAGCGCAGAGATTCATTGTGCAGCTCACATAGGCAGTCAGTAGGAGTGTATCCAGGCAGTTGGGAAGTTTATCCGTTTGTGTGACGGGCTCTGTAGCGCGGAGTGCATGCAGATCCTGTGACGGGCTGACCAGCGACGGCCTTTCGTACTGGACTCCAGCTGGAGTGGCTGATCTCTGCGACGTGTGCGGCTACAGTACGCCTCGTTCATGTTGGCGTCCGTTACACAGCCATTTGTGGCCGTTCCCCGTGCGTAGTTGACAGGCATTGGCTCCAGAAGGCAGTCCGAGAATAGCCATGGGGGGGGGGCTCGCTTCTCTCCTCTGTTCTCGCTGTTGGCGCTCGCTGCAGTGCTGGCCATTGCGACGTCGCCGTGGACGACAGCTTACTCAGACTCGTGCTCGCTCCATCCTCGGTCCATCGACTTCCTCGATCTCTGTATTGCGCCCGTAAGGGGATCAAGGCGCCATGTCGGTCGACTGGTTCCTTATCATCATCATCATCGTGATGGCGGTCATGCTCTTGATCGCCAACGTCTACGTGCTGGTGCACTTCCAGCACGACGACGACAAGAACACGGCCTACTTCCCCAAGTTCCTGGTCATCTTCGGCCTGTTCTTCGCCGAAGCCACGGTGCTTCTGCTGCCGCTCGACGTCGCCAACAACTCGACAGCCATCGGCTGCGCGGAGGGATGGAACACGACGTGCGGCAACATTGACATGGACTTGTTGTGGCTCATCGTGTTCATGTCCATCATCATCTTCATCGTGGTGCTCATCCCGTACGCGATCTACTACTACGAGGCGGACGACGGCGAAGACAACGTGAACAACCACCAGTGGCTCGAAGCGCTCAAGCTCGAGTTCGCCACGATCCTCGTGGCCGTCGCGCTCATCGTCGTGCTGTTCGTCACGGTGTCCAAGTCCAAGATCCCCATGAAGGCCATGACCGTCCACTCCCACTCGGCGAACTTCGGCTTCCACGAGTACGTCGACGGCTCGACGCTGACTATGGCCGAGCTGGGCAACGCCACGCTTGTCTCGCCGGAGAAGGTGTCGGTGACTCTGGACGTGTCGTTCCCCGTATACACGACAGGCCTCGTGAGCTTCATCGGCTGGTTCGGCTTCACCATCTTCTGTGGCATCGGCCTCATCGCGCTGCCGCTGGATCTCATCTTGGCCTTTTCGTACCGCCCCAAGTTCATCTCAGCTGACGTGTATGCGCACCAGAAGCTGTGCCTACAGCGCCGTTCGCAGGAGTTGCTGGAGCTTGGGAAGAACATCAAGGCTTCCATGGAGATGCCCGGTCAGGCGAACAAGTCCAGCTGGGAGAAGCGCAAGCAGAAGAAGCTCGACTTCATCACGCTCAACAAGTTCAAGCAGTCGGTGTACCTGCTCGAGCAAGACATGGACGAATTGAAGCTGTGCCACGAGGAGTACAAGAACTACAACCCGCTGGTCGCCATCTTCAAGCTCATCTTGGGCTGTCTGGCAACGCTCGTGAGTACGATCTGGGTGCTACACATTGCGTTGTACATGCTCCCGCCCGTGGCACTCGTGCCGTTCCTCAACTCGTACTTTATCTGGTTCGACCAGTGGTTCCCGTTGTTCGGCACGGTCTCCGTCGGCCTCTTCTCCGCGTACTTGCTGGCGTGTGCGGTGAAGGGCTGCTTCAAGTTTGGCATGCGCTGTTTCTGCTTCGCGCTGCACCCAATGAAGCTGCACGGCACGTACATGAACTCGATGATGTTCAACCTCGGGCTCGTGCTCATGTGCGCGATCCCAGCGGTGCAGTTCTGCGATGAAGCCTTCAAGGACTACGGCCGCCTGACGGCAATCCGCACCATGATGGGCGTGCAGATCAAGCACCTGCAGGGCATGAGCTTCTTCTGGGAGTACAACATCTTCATCTACGGTATCCTCATCTTCGCCTTCCTCACGATGATCTTCCTGGTACGTTTCTGCACTCGTGTGTGTCTCCTTGCTCGCCTGGCTTATGATGTTCGATGTGATCTTGCGTTGCAGATTGCCAAACCACGCGACAATGCGAGCCCCGTGGACGATATCCGCAAGAAGATCGAGCGCTCTGTGCGCGAGCAGCGCAACGTCGTGTGAGCCACGCAGACAGTAATAGAGACTGGATGGCGAAGCAAGCAGCCATGATACAAGTACATTCATTTCCAAACCATTGCTTGATGCTGCTGGGGGTTAAATCAAGTGTTTGTGGCTCAGTAAGCGACCGCGATCGACGATTTTGTTCTTCTTGCTGCTGGATTGGGAGAGCGCGTTGAGCTCCCGCACGAGAGCCTGCTCTTCAGCAGTGCTGGTGAATGTCAGCATCTGCGTCGACGGCTGCTTCGTGTGCTTTGGAGGCGGCTGCGGCGTAAACTCGACTGCTGCCACTGGCTGAGGCGAAGGAATTGGCTCGATACCCAGTTCGTACTCGTCGTGTTCATCCAGAAGCCGCTGGATCCACGCGAACAGCTTCACGCTGGCGCTTCCAATACGAACAAAGGACGCCTCGTTCACCGTAGGCTCTTGAAGAACTGAACGAATCGCCGTTGCCTGGCTCTTGGTAAGCGAACTACCGTGGAAGCCTCGGAGCTTCTCACCCCACTGTGCAGTGTGTTGGAGAACTTCACGGCAGCGATTCCACGAGTACGACGGTGCGTTGAACTCTTCATTCTGCTTGGAAGTCGGTGCTGCTTTCGATAGCTTCTCGAGTGGCTTGTCAACCAACACGACAAGACACATGAACAGATAGTGGAGCTCTTTCACGGGAATGCGCATGGCACGCAGCTTCAGCCATTCATCGCGTGAGATGTTGAGCCACTCAATTCCGCCCGAGGCCAGTAAAGTATCCGACGCGTCTGGCCCACTCATTTGAGGGCTCAATGGTCTCGCTGGAGAAGCCGAGTCGCCACTCTCGGGATTTTGAGGGGACTTGTCCTCTATGGTGTTGGTTGTAGTTGTGCGGCCGTGGAGAAAGTGGTTCACGCGTCCTTTTTTCGGGACTTTGCGTCCACCGCCGTCAGAAGTTGGCTGGTGGTTCTGTGGCCAGGACTGCACTGTGTCACTCGTCATGAGGCACACAGAGGCTCTGTGTTGCTTTAGTTGTTGGTCTTGTGGCTCTTCTCGAGGCGATACGATGTACTGCGCGGTGCCTCCCGATGCCTCGAAGATCTCCAACTTGGCTGCATCAGACGACTTTATGTGGCTGAGGTAGTACTGCTCCAGCGCCAGCTTCGCAGTCTCAGCCATGATCTTGAAGAGCTCTTGGCCGATTAGTCGCCCTGAGAGACTGTCATCCCGGCGTGCGATCACGAGCAGCACGTTCTCGACTTGCCAACGCTGCAGAACGTGCAGCAGGCGATCGCCGACGCCGATCTCGCCGTCGTCCTCCCAGTCTTCGATCACCGTCGGATCCTCAGTGGGACGATAGTTCTTTTTCTTCTTCGCGGCCTCGTCGTTCTCAGGTCTCATGGACTCCAGCAGTACTGTAGGATGAAGCGTCGATGCGCAGCGCACGCGCATGGCGTAGGGCAGGTGCTGACTCTTGCGCAACCGCGGCAGCGCCCGCACGCTCTGCAGGATGGCGGGGATCTTGCTGACATCGCATACTTGCACCACCACACCCTGGAACACGTTCTTCTTGAGCTTCACCTGCGGGCCGAGCGTCGCGACGCCGCCATCTCCCCTCAGAGGGAGCTGCTGCTTCATCTTCCGGCTTTGATCTTTGTGTGCAATGCAACTCCATGAGCAGGCTCGTCTATTTTGGGGAAATGGCTACATATACCGATTCGATACCGGTATTTGCTGTGCATGTTCCCGCCAAATACACTGTAAATTGGCCGCCAGCCGCGGAGTCGAAAATGGCGAAGAAGAGCAGCAAGTCCAAGTCCAAGTCCAAGGCGACGACGGCGTCCTCTGCGCCACAACCAGCGCGTCGCAATGCGATTCTCGACGCCGCAAATGCCGTGCCCGATGTGCTCGTGGATTTCTTGCCGTTTTCTCGCTTCAACCGCAACGGACTCGAAGCGAAGCTGGCCAATTTCCATGCCAATGGGCTGTCGGACGCTCACAAAGACGCCATTGTGCGCGTGTTTGAAGCCAACATGAAGCGCATGTACGAGCAGTCGGACTGGGGGTACGACCCCGCGGCCAAGCGCGCGGAGCTCTTCGATGAGGAAGCGCGGTACCTTCTCGCCCTGAGCACCGACGGCCAGGATGAGTTTCTGGGCTTCGTGCACTTCCGCTTCGTGGAGGACGATGGTGCTGAGGTGCTGTACATCTTCGAGATCCAGGTCGCGGAACCAGCTCAGCGCAAGGGCTTGGGCAAGTTCCTCATGCAGCTGCTCACGCTGGTGGCGCGCAAGCACAGCATGCAGCTCGTGGTGCTCACCGTGTTCAAGCAGAACGTCGCGGCCATGCAGTTCTACCGCCAGACGCTGGGCTTTGAGATCGACGAGACGTCGCCCAGCGCCAACGGGGACGACACACAATCCTACGAGATTCTGAGCAAGTCAGTCGTGGCCGCAGCCAAACGTTAACCGCATCCAAGCAGCAGCTCATTGTTTTGTATCAAATCCGTGTTGCTTTCCCATTGAAACAGACCGTAGATAAATACTGATACGACAGGTATTTCGACGCGACTCCGACGCTACACTACGCTACACACACGACCAACAACTCTACTCCAAAACTTGTGTGGGCTCGCAGGAGCAGACCTAGGCGTCGATGCCCGAGCCTTCCATGTCGAGGCCCGAGCCCTCCATGTCGCTGCCCGTGGACAGGAAGCCGCTCTCGTCGTCGCCCTCCTGCTTGTCCTCGCGGATGTGCATCGTGCACATGCCCTGGTTGCGCGACAGCTTCTTGCAGCCGTCGATCTTACACAGGCGTCCACGGCGGTGGACCTCGCAGAAGCCTCCGCCACGGTCCGTGCGCACGCAGCCGTCGATCTTACAGTTGCGAAAGCCACCGTGGGTGGCGCAGAAGTTGCCGCGCTGGGCGCCCTTTGGGCAGCCCTGGGCCTGGCAACGCTTGCCGCCACCGTGAGCACGGCACAGACCGCCGCCCTGGCTGCTCTTGTTGCAGTTAGGGTACTTGCATCGCGCGCCGCCACCGTGGGCCTTGCAGAGACCGTGGGACTGGGCGGCCTTGGCGCAGCTTTCGTGCTTGCACTTCTTGCCGCCGCCGTGGCCGATACAGAACTCGCCGTTCTGGCTCGACTTCTTGCAACCCTCAATGCTGCACTTTCGGCCGCCACCGTGAGTCTTGCAGAATCCCTTGGAGCGCACACGACGGTCGCAGCCGCCAACCTTGCACGTGGCCATCGGCTTGGGGGACGCACGCGGCGTGTGGGCGTGCGGGTGCGCCATGCCCATCATCATCGTCATGGCATGGGCCGGCGAGGTCGCGACCTTGACGTGTGGCGACATGATAAGCGGCAGCGCGGCACGGCCCATCGGCACGGCCGTGTTGCGGGGCGTGATCATGTGCGACGTCATCACTGGCTGCATCGGTGGAGGTGGCGCGATCATGGCAGCGAGATCGGACGGGCGGAAGTCCGACGGACGGAACAGGTCCGAGTCCTCTGGCAGGAACTTGTCGAGCGAGTCGAGCGCCTTCTCCAGGTCCTGGCCGCAGCCGATGGACGACGCGGTGGACTGCTTGAACATGAGGTCGTCGGTGTTGTTGTCCTTGTCCTCGTTCTGGTTGCTGCTGTCCTTGTCCTTGTTCTTGGACGGCTCACTGAGCACGGCCAGGGCCAGCGAGTCGATCTCGCCCAGCGACATGCGGGCGTCGCTCACGCCCGTGAAAGGCATTGGCTCCACGTTGTCCTGGTTGCTCTTGGACTCGGTCTTGAAGGTCGCTGGCTGCTGCTGCTGCTGCGAGACACTGAGGTTGATGCTGTTGTTCATCGGGTGGTGCACCTGCACGTGGTGCATCGGCGTCATCGGGTGGTGGAACGCCACGAGGCGAGGCATGCCGTAAGCGGCGTGCGGGTGGTGTGGCGCCGCGTGGACCATGTAGCCCGTGTGGCTGCGCTGGCGCGATAGTGGCGGTGGTGGCATGGCCATCATGTGCGGAGGTGGGGCCATGGCATACTGCATCGGGTGCATCTGCATCATCGGCTGCGGGCGCATCATGTTGACGGGCAGCGACGCATGACGCGTGAGCTGGACTGGGGGCGCGGCGAAGAACGCGTGGGCCGGCGACTGGCTGTGCTGCTGAGGCTGTGGCTGTGGCTGAGCGTGGGCGTGGGTCTGGTGGCGAGGCGTCGAGTGGTGGTGCGTCTGCGGGTGCGTCGGCGGCAGGAACGACGACGTGGACCGCGTGAGGCCCGGCGCGCGCTGGCTCTGGTTCCACGACTCGACCTCGCTGCCCATCATGCCGATGTCGTCGCCCAGCAGCACGTCGCTGAGCTCCTTGTAGTCGCTCTGCGTGGCCGACGAAGCGCCGCCGGGCGTGAACTGCGCGACTTCGACCTTGGTCTGGCTGGCATTAGTGGCGAGGTTGACGATGCCGGCTTTATTGGTGTTGGTGGTGTTGGCGTTGGCACTGTTGGTGTTGGCGTTCGCGCCGACGTTGGCGGAGTTGCTAGGCGTGGTCGCAGCAGCTTCGATCGACATCTCTCTTTCGGTGTCGTGGGGTGGGGGTGGATGGATTTATTTAGTCCGCTCCTTTGCTGTGTGGGGTGGGGTGGTGATTTAGACTGCGGGGAGGTGGAGTGGATGTAGAGATGGATCAGTTGGGACCAGCAGGATACCGATGTCCTGCAGAACGACTCCTGAGTCCAGGGACGGAGTTCACGTTGGTCAACAAAAGTAGAAGTGGGCAGTCTAACATGGGAGCGGGAGCACAGTCCAATGCCACCTAGACAGACCCGTGCGCAGGGCTAACCGTAAACGGAAGGGAGGACTGTGCTGTATAGCGGACAGAGTCAGCGAGAACAGGAAAAGCGAGCGAGAGAGAGCGTTCCGGCATCTGGCCGCACTGTCTGTTTGCGATTCCCCCAGGACGCGTCTCTGCACCGGCCGCCCCACACATCACGCTTCACGCAAGTTCGAGAGAGAGAGCGAGTCGGGGATAGACCGCACGGCATCAGCACAGCGCGGACACGCATCCCCCCCCCATTTCAGTGCCGGGAAGTGGCAAAACACGGTCACGCAGTGAAGTTTCAGTTCACTTTACACAGCTGCACATGAACCTAGAAATGATCCATTTCAACGTATTTACACCCCTTTTCGTGAAATCTTTGGTCGCACTGAGACCGAATGCCTTGCAGCTGGTGGGTTCGTCGTGGTGCAACTTGATTCCCGACGCACGAGACCAGCTGGGGCAGCCGAATATGCCAATGCGTGGCTCGAAATAAAAGCCCGCAGCATGCGGCGCCAGCGTAACCGGATACTGCTGGACGCGGCCTCTGCCCCGATGCGGGTGATCCACCGCGGCGGCTGGCTGTTGCAGATGCAGGTGGGGCCTCGAGGACTCGAGGACACGGCACTGATGGCCATGAGTTTCACCGCGTTTCGACGGACAGCACACGCCCCGTGTTCAGCAAAGTCCAGTGATGGTTCAGTTGGGCGGCGTCAGGTGGGGGCCGTTGCAGTGGAGTTGGGTGGGGGCCGCGATAGTTTCGGAACATTCGGCCTCGACGATCCCCCGAACTGCCACCCACCAGCTGGGCGCGCGTTCGTCCGATCAGACACCAGCACGGTATGTACTGGACTAACACAATCGAGGCCGCGTACTCGGGATGGAAACCCAGCCAACTTGGCTGGGTTTGGTAAACGCCGCGGATTCGGCATCGACGGTCCGTAGGTTGACGACTGGGCCAGCGAAAATGCCGCACCCATTACTGCGGGAGCGTGCGGGGGCGGCTCGGTGCGTTCCATCCTGAGTCTGATGGTACACCACGAGGCTCCGTTACTCGTGGATACTTTGAAGCGTGACCTACTTCCTCTAATGTTGAGGAGAGACTTTCTCGTGCCGAGTCGCGAAAGCCTGATCTCGGCGTGGCGCTTCCCACGCGCCGTCGTCGTGCGGCTCTGTCGCAGCAACTTTCCATCGCTCACAGTCGGTACTATTACAATAGTGGAGTGGAGTACCGTACCATACAGTACGGGTTGGCACCTCCTAGTCGGAGCAGCTCGCGCAGGTGTCAGTCATCGCCACTGAGCCATTCAGAAGGAAGCGTTGAAGCCTCGTCACGAGGCAAATGCGGTGGATTTTGAGGCAGCGGTGGACGGAGTTGAGTCCACCGTTAACGGCGGCGGCGATCGAGGTCATCATCCCACTGCATGCGCGCATCAGCCCGTGCAGAGCCCCGCCTTGAAGACCGACGAGTTTCTCTCGGCACGTCATGTGGCCCTGGCCGCATCTATGTCTGCGAGGACGTTGCTGAGGCGCTGCTGCATGCAACAGGCACTCGTGACGCACACACAGCAGCCGCGTGAGGAATCAGCGTCTGAGCTGGATAACCTCGTGGCCGACAGGTGGTCGAATATGAGGGCGAATGCCTCCTTGCCTTGGGACGCCATCCACGCTACGTGGGCCAAGGGGTAATCGGGGCACACAACATTGCCAACACTGTTGACCACGCTGTCGCCTGACTCAACAGCCCACATGGGTGGGAGAGACCACATCCACGAGGGCGGTCGCAGGCTGCGTTAGCTCTCCAGAGCTTTCACGCTGATATTCTCGCCACGTGGCTCGCACGCACTCGGATGCTTTGTGCAGTGTCCGCCACGATGTGTGGACTAGATGGACCCTCAGCTTCAAGCAAAGCGTGGCTCCACGACTCCAAGCACAATCTGTGCTACGAGGACCACTTGCCCACTCAGCAAATCCTCGTCGAACTTTCCCGTTCCGTCCCCACCCCACAAACTCAGGTCGAGTCGCAGTTGCGTCGACGTGGCTGTCGACACAGCAGTCGACCGTCAACGTCCAGGGTACAGTACTGTACCTCCGAAAGACTGCATCTTCATGATGAACGAAGATCCGTCTGAGCCCTATTGTACTTTTGTTGTCTGGACGGATTGGAGCTCATGATACCGGAACACGCAGCCTCCTTTCAGAACTCACTCTGAGGCGGCATAGGGAGACGTATAACGCGATCGTGTGGGCGAAGCACGGGTACAATAGCTGATCCGTCTGAGTCCACAGGTATAGTATTCAAATGCGCACGGTTCGGCTTGAGGATCGGCGTGAATCTCCGGGCGTCCAGAGCGGCGGCATTGCTCTCGGAAGCCGCCTCGGCGTCCGCGCCGCTACGCTTTCCACTCGGCGCCGTTTCCCACGCGTCCCCTCCACGAGCGTCCTCTCCGCTAGGATCGGCGCTCCGCTCTGGTTCCTCTCTTCTCCCCTCCCCCTCCTCCCTCCCTCCTCCATTCTCCTCCTCTTTCTCGGCGGACTTTGTTCCCGCTCAGCGAGTGATGGTCCGGATGATCACCGACGTTTGAACAACGGGAGACGTGACCTTTGGGCAGCGTGCAAGAGACCATCCATGGGGATACGTTTGAAGCTGTTCGCTCCTGATACTCCCATATTTAATACTGTGCCGTGGAGATACCCAGCTTAAAAAATTTGGAGTCTTTGTATATTCTAAAACCAGAAAACCTTTAAAATTAACTCGCCTAAGATAGTTCCAGTATCGATGGATCAAACTCATGAAGTCAGACGCTGAGTTCATGGGAGTCAGTCAATTGGCGAGAGTGGGATGATGGGCAACACGCTCATCTCCGACGGAGAATGCAAAGCTTCCACGGAGTCTGTGCCCATTCCTTCCACATCTTTCTGCTTTGGCGCTGGATTTTCGGATCGGGAGGAGCTGTTGCTCAATGGGCTCTCTGCCTTTGCACCGGATCTTCAACGAGTCCCACAGCCTGCGCGCGTCACAGATTTGGCTTTCTGGATCCCCTCCGACAGAAGAGTGATGGACGCTATTTCGGGCAGTTGGCCGTCGAGGACGAGACAGGCAGCCGCCGATAAGAATGGCGAAGGGAGCTCTTCCTGGCTCGGATCAGAAGAACACCAAGAAGAACACTGGCGGGCTGATGCGGCAAAGGCAACTGAGTGGCTGTGTCGTCACGTGGCTCGCTGCGCCCGCCATGTGAGGGGCGTCGTCTGCTAACTAGCCGCACTGCACCATTTTCCGACTCCTCCTCGATTCGCCAGCCACCCGTCAGCATGAAGTCCCCTATCCTGGAGCGCGGGCCCGTGCCCATCAGCGGCTACCTCTTCAAGATGAAGTCCACGGAGCCGCGCATGCTCATGCCGCAGTGGAACAAGCGGTTTTTCGCGCTCGAAGGCTGTGAGCTCAAGTACTACAGCAGCGAGAACTCGGCCGAGGCCTCCAAGGTCATTGACTTGCTGTCGATCGAATCCATTCGCCGCTTTGAAAATGGGGACCACGGCGTCTTCAGCTTTGTGCTCAAGACGCCTGACCGCTCCTACTTCCTGCGTGCGGAGAGCAAAGGCGACATGAAGCGGTGGGTGCGAGGGCTCACGGACCAGCAGGAGCTGTGGCGGGCGCACTCGGCCGACAAGAGCGGCGGCAGTGGGCGTCCTGACTCGGGCCAGCGCAAGCCCAAGCACTACAGCGACATGCCCGGGGCGCTGTCTCCTCACCAGCGGAGCCAGTCGCGACGACAGACGGCCGACGACGACTGAGTGCGGTAGTCAACTTATTAGTTTAACGAAGATGCCACTTTAGCTACCATTTCCTTTTCTTCCATCCATCACGAATCTCAACGCGAATGAAATGCAATCGACTCTCCGCCACGTCCTTCTCAGTCTGGCGAGCCAGGCTTAACGTTGGCGTTCTTCTTCATCGGGAACCGTTCTAGAGGCCAGAGAACTTCTCCCATCCAGGCGCGCTCTCACACAGCGCTCGGATCAGCGCGTGGCGCTTCTCCGCGTCTTGTAGAAGTCGTGCGAGGTCCGGCACGAGTCGTCCGACGAAATCTGGATCGAAGGACGCCGTTAAATACTGGTAGAAGTCGCGGGCGGTCAACTGCTCGGCGCCGTACTTGCGTGCGTTAGATGTGAACACTTTCATCTTCTTCGTGTCACCATTGAACGCCTGCTGCACGGCTTCAAGGATCGACTTGTGCAGTTGCTGAGCAGCTTCGCCAACAACCGGTTCAATGTCGTCGACGTTAATGAGCTGCACAACGTTCTTCTTCCGCGGTTTCTTCTGGGACGATGATCGTTCAACGCCCTTGTTCTTCTTCTTTTCTTCCTTGTCTTTGCGGAGTTGGTCAGCGAACTTGTCGAATGCGATCAGCAGATTCTTGCGCTTGGACGCATTCGTCAGCAACTTGGCACTGTCTGGAATGATCTTCATGGCCACCTTGGAGCTGACAATGCCGCGGACTTGTGCGCAAAAGGTATCGGCTGAGATTTCATCGACACCATAGCTTCGCGAGATCGCCTTGAATTGATCCACGAGCACGGCCGCTGCATCGCGATCGCTTCCGCGGGACAGAGCCCAGTTAGTGATCGTCGCGATAATCTGAGCGTATAGAGCTCTCGCATCGTCAGTCGTCGTCCCTTGTTCAGCATCACGTTTTGCTTGCTCTTCGGCTTCTCGTTTTGCTCGCTCTTCTTCCTCAATACGCTGCCGCTCTGCCTCTTCTTCAGCCAGCCGAGCAGCCTCTTCCGCTTCGATGGCAGCTCGGGCAGCAGCCGTGGATTCCTCTCGAGCAAGCTTCGCAGCCTCATAGATCGCTTGGTATTCCTTGGTCTGGTTCTGTCGGTAGGCTTTCTTGAATTCGTTCACAAACTCTTCCAGGATCGCGAAGAACTCCATCGGGCCGACCTTCCGCGCATCCTCACCGAACGACGTCAAAAGCTCCTGGTATGAGGCTTCCAGCGCGCCGTAATCACGGCCTAGCTCTTCGAGCACCTCAGCCGCGTCCTTCGCGAATGGCGCAAGCTCCTCGTAGAACTTGTCTTCGGGAATGTTGTCGCTCTTGGAGGCACGCACTTGCGCTTGAAGCATTGTCAACTCCGAGTTGTACGATGACAAATCGGCGCGCAGCTGGTCGAGGGAGAGTCGCTTTGCATCGCCAATGTGTGGAAGCTCACCGGCAAATGCGATGATTTCTGGCGCCTTCTCTTCGAGTTGATGCAGCAAAAAGTTCATCAACGTGACCCGCGGGTCAACGGACTTCAGCGTGTGCAGCTTGATGAGCGTGTCCAGTTTGAAGCCATAGGCTCCACCTCGAGGAGTGCTTCCGTTCAAATAGTTGCCGATTGCCAGGATGTGCTCCAGTACGCGGCGGAACTTCTCACTGTCGGTGACTTGGTCGGTCGCGGCCTGCAACGTGTCGAGCTGCGCTTGAGTCTCGAGAATACGCGACTCGAACTGGAATTTGTACCGGATACACTTGATGCGCTGAGTGTACCTTGGGATAGTGAGTAGCTCCAGAAAGAACTTCTCCACATTGCCGAGTAGCTTTTCGTCGCCGTCGTAGTTCTTGAGCAAGTCTTGTTCTTCCGACGTAGGCGAAATCGAAATGAGCACGTTCAGCAGTTCCGACGTGAGAACGGCTCCATTAAGGCCGTAGATAGCGTCCTTGATCTCGGAGGCAGACATGCGGAAGCGAGCAATAGCGATCGAGACGTTTTGCTGACGCTTTGGATCGAGAAGCAGTACGAGTTGTGGTCCGCTGTCCTTTGACTCCTTCTTCTTCTCGTCTTTCTTCTTGTCAGCATCGGTCGCAGCGTTCTTTCGAAACATCCACTCCATTTCGTCAACGTCAAGCGCAGCGTTGCCATCGTTCAGTTTCATCCAGATCGTGCTCTTGACGACGTTGACGGGAACACGTGTCCAGAAGAATGGTCGCAGCTCAACGTTCGGCTTGATTGCCTCTTTCTTCGGCAGCGCAGGCTCCTCGGGCTTCTTTGATCCGCCACGCTGCAACTTGGACGCGAGACTCGCTTGGAGCGCTGATGGATCAACTTTGACTGCCTCTGTCGGTGGCGGAAGACCCGACAGCATGCCGCCTCGTCCTCCTGCTGGTGCCGCAGCGCCGCCTTTTTGGTTTGGCGACGGGGCATCAGGCGTATCCAGAAGATCGGCGTTCAGCCCCGCGGCGCTCATCTTGAGCTTGATTTGCTCCGGCGGCATTCCCATCTTGGCAAGCTTGAAGAACTTTTCGTAAGCTGGGTCTTCCTTCACAGTCATCGCCGCCTCTGCGCCTCTTCCTCCAGCAGCTCCACCAGTGCCGCCCAAGATGGCCTCCGGTGTGTCTAAAAGCGCTGGGTCGAGTCCTTCGGCACTCATCTTGAGCTTAATCTGCTCTCCAGGCATTCCCATCTTCAGCAACTTGAAGAACTTTGCGTATCGCTCGTCGTCCTTCACCATCGTCCCACCTCCACCATTCGCTGCCACAGCTCCAGCATCTGCGGGGGCGCCTCCGCCGATCACGGCGTCGGGATCGTCGAGCACATTCGGGTCGACGCCTGCCTGCTGCATCTTCATCTTGACTTGTTCAGCGGGTAATCCCATCGACAACAACTTGAAGAACTTGGCAAAGTCCGGGTGCTCCTTCGCTGGCACACCCGCTCCGCTGCCGGGTGCACTTGCCGGCTTGTCTGCTGTACCGTTGGATGCAGCTTCCTTCACCGTCGGTGCGGGGATCGGCATGACAGAGGCTGGTGGGGCGGCTGCTTGCTCCGCTCGCGCATTGGCCAGCGCTTGCTGGTATTGGACCTCGATTTCCTGGCGCTTCCTCTCAGATTCAATCGCCTTGGTCTTAAACTTTTCCAGTCGACGGCGAAGCTTCTCATTCTCCGCCTGCAGCTGCAGCAGCACCTCCTCCGCCGCCGCGGTGGGCGGCACGTCGTCTTCCGACTGCGGCGACGACTGCTGCTGGTCCTCGATCTCGTCTTCCTTGCTGTCAGAAGACGTAGTCGCGTCGTCGTCCACGCCAACGAGCAGCTCGGTGGGTCCGTCGTTCTGTTCCTCGATGATCTACAAGCAGCCATCGCGATGAGTCATATTGGTGAGCCGTGATCTGCTCATACGCCTTTCTGCCCCGTGGGCTGTCTCGTCTTCCTGCTTACCTTGAGGCTTGCGCCGTTCGACGCTCTGGAATTCGACCGCGAGCTTCGAGACAGTACGCTGGCCGACTCACTGGTGCGTGTGTCACTTCCTTGGGGAACGGGGGAAAGTAACTGAGGTTTGACGGCCGTGCCGCACTCGATACAAAACTTGACGCGCGGCGGCAGCTCGTAGCCGCATTCGATGCACATACTCGCCGTGCTCTTGAGCTGGACACACAAACAAAAGCCATCAGTCGACATAGCGGATCGCCAGCTACCAGGCCGGAAAGTAGCTACGTACGCTGTTGAGCGTGGGCTGCTGCTGCGTGAACGAGAAGCTCGTGCGCTTGGTCAGCGTGCCGCGGCCGCCGCCGCCACCCACGACCTCGATGTCCTCGTCGGCATCGATACACGGACGGCAGTACCACTGCGGCTTGCCAGCCGACTGATCGGCGAGCGCGTGGTTGACGGCCTTGCGGCCGCAGTCCTTGCAGACGGCGACGTGGCAGGCGCGGCAGTGGTGGCGGCGGCGCAGCAGATTGAAGTTCTTGTGGCACTTGCCGCACGCCGGCTCGCGCGCGAAGGCGTCGCCCGTGAGCGACATGGACTGCTTCGTGAGCAGCTGCGTGGGTCTCTGCGGCGGAGTGCGCGGCGCGGCGTCCGAGCCCACGGGCGACGCGTGCGCGTGCGTGAGGGCGTCGTCGCTGGCCATGGGCTTTCCGTTGCTTTGAGGCCTCGCGTCTTGGACTGTGGGGCGAGTTCCAGCTGTGTTCTCTCCCCATACACAAGCGTGAACTTCAGCGTGGGGATCAGAAGAGAGAGGTTTTGTAGGCGGATCGGTTTATGAGGGATTTTTAAGTAAGAATGTATCAGTTGTGAGAGAGTGTTTGTGTTGAAGATAGACATGAGATGGCTGTCTGTTTGGACGCAGGCATCGGTTTTGGAGGGTGGGAGGCAGTGTCCAACACAACGACAGGGGTGAACATAAGCGAGCCGTCGAAGGTTTTCCAGGTTAACCTGTGCGGATGCGACATGGCACGTCCCATCATCACGACGGAGGAATACGAGTGGCATGCAGCGGACGTGGCTCCGGATGCAGACATTGGCGCGAGGGATTACGGCACGAAGAGAACCATCATGCTGCGTGAGGCTGCCTTCGCCACGCGTGCGGCTCAAAACTGCCGAATTTAGACGCTCGGGACGTGCGTCAGGCGGAGTCGTGCACTACAGTACGGCGCTCGCGTCTGGTCAGCACCGTGCCGGAACGAGTGGGGAAATGACGAGGATCACCGAGCCCGTCGTGACTGACGCATCGTCCAGGCAGCTGAAGGCGGTCGACACGCCAACCCAGAGACTGTCAAACGGTGGCAACTTCAACGTCCCGACGGCTGGTTGAGCCGCCCGCCAAGACGCCGTCTTCAACTTGAGTCAGTTCTCATGAACGACGAACTTTTTTCCCCTGGTTCAGAACCAACGATCAAAGAGTAACGCTAGTACAGTATTGTTGTGACTCTCGTGGATCTCTCGTTGATCTCTCCGCCGTTGAGCGAGTGCGACGACGCCTGCTGAGATGCGAGGACACAAACTGTGACGTCGCATTACCTCGCTCTACTGACTCCGTCATCACTTCCATGGATGACCATCACTCCGTGTATAGAAACCTTAGATGCGTAGCTCTTCGTGCGTTTCTCTGTGGGCCGGTCTGGCCCACTCGTCAACATTGGGAAATCCGCATTGACCCACCAGACATCAATCACCGCCGCACCACGTCACATCCATCATGCTGCACACGCTGTTCGAGAAGCTGCCACTGAGCCAGGGCGCCAAGGTCTTCCTCGGCACCATGGCTGGCCTGGCCATCTGCGCCATCCCCGTCACTAGAAGTGCGTCAACCCAGCGCTTGCGACGTGCAGGCGGTTCATGTATTGACCTGTTGGTGTGATGGATTCCTTAGAGACCAAGGCGGGCCACGACCTCTTCTCGTCCGAGAAGCCACAGGAGGTGTTCGACGGCGAGATGCAGCGCCGCCGCGAGCAGCTGGAGAAGCAGGCCAAGGAAAACTAATCGCCGGTGCCATTAGATTTAGCCCATCTGAAAATACGACGACACTTGCACCTTGTACAGCTTGGGGCCTTTCTTGAGCAGGTAGCACTCGTTGTTGAGGATGTCGACGAAGTCGCGGAAGTCGTCCACTTGCAGCCCCATGCTGTTCGCGACTTCAAGCAGATCCTCGAACGTGAAGATCGATGTGTTGCGGCGCTCGGCCGCTTTCATCAATCGCGCCACGTACGCCTTCACTTTCTTCGACAAGCTCATGCCACCACTGCGTCCGAAATCCAGGTTGCCGTCGTCGGTGATCAGCGTATCCAGCAGACACTCTTGCATGATATCCACGACGTCTTGCGCGTGCTCGACTGTGACGATCTCTGCGAACTCGGCCTTCGCACGGGCCTGCGCTAGCCGAATGAGCGATTCCAGTTGCCGCGTCGTGATAGGAATCGTGTCGGACGGATTCAAGTGGCTGTCACCGGCGTTGCGCATCTCCAAGTACTTTTGCTGCAGCAGCGCTGCTGCCTCACTCGAAAGGCGCGGGTGCACGTAGCGCTTGGCGTACGAAATGTACTTCCGCATGAAGTAGATCGGAATCGGATTCGTCGTGTACTCGTACGCATTCTGCATCAGGCGGTGGGACAACATGCGATGCGGCGGCTCGTTGCCTGGATCGCTATCACCATAGTCCGTGTTGCTGTTTGCGCTCGCACGCCATGAACTCGTATCGCGATCTTGCACGCGCTGCCGCTTCTGAGACCGCTGCCGTTTGTCCCGAGAGTGAACGTTCATTACGTGTTCGGACAACAGACGATCACGTTCTTCGTCGGGGCGGTCGAGCAGAATGAATACTAGATCAAAACGCGAGAGCAACGCGGCTTTCATCTTGAGGTTCTCCCCGACTGATCGACTGCGGTTGTAATGACCACCGCTTGGGTTCGCTGCGGCGATCACCGACGTCCGTGCGTTCAAGTTGCACACGATTCCGGCTTTCGCAATACTGATGCTCTGCTGCTCCATGGCTTCCAGTAGCGCTTGGTAGTCGATCCCCATTTTGTCGAATTCGTCGATGCAGCACACGCCTTGGTCAGCAAGCACCAATGCACCAGCCTCCAGGCCGTAGTCCCCGGACGAGTCCTTCACCATCGTGACCGTCAGTCCCGTTGTTGTCGTCGTGTTGCCACCGACGTACACTGCTCGCGGAGCGACAGCAGAGACAGCGCGGAGCATTTGAGACTTGCCGAGACCAGGGTCTCCGACAACGAGCACATGGGAGTCGGCTCGCGTGAAGCACGCGGCCTCTTTCTCCTCTGGGTTCCTCGTCCCACCAAACAACGCGAGCACCAAGCCGGCTTTTACGATTTCGTTGCGGTAGATTCCCGGGCACAGCGAGTGGACGAGCCGGTCGAAGACGTTTCCCTGGCTGACAATGTCACTGATCTGCTCCAAATCTTCTTTGGAGAAGTCGACATCGGCCACTTGCTCCTTCGTCGCGTCGCTGGCTTCACTTTTGGTCGAGTTCTCGACCGAGTTGGCGCAGATGTAGAGGATGTACAGGCTGTTGGCTTGAGCTCGCTTGCCATACCGTCCCCCGTGGATCTCGGAGTTGATGCTTTTCACGATTCCAGAGATCGTCACCACGTTTCCAGGAATACACGAGTCCACCAAGTCTTCGTAGAGCTCCACTTCGATCTACGGTGATCATCGCAATCATCATCACCAGATTGCCACACCTTCGGGCAGGGCTAGGAATCGTACCATTCGCGGGATCCGCCCAGGGCCAGCGTCGTTGCTTTCCATCTCTTGCACCCTGTTCGTCGTTACGTTTTCCAAGCGTTGTTAGTCAGAATCCAGCCACAACACCCTCTCGTCCCGCACACGTACTTGATCTTCTGGTAGTCGACCGTCTCGACCGTGGAGCGGTTCGGCAGCAAGGTCTTGCTCCTGCACGGCGAGTGGTCGCACTTGGTCGGCGCACTGTAGTTGCCCTCGCGGAAAGCCACGGGCGTGACTTCGTTACACTTGGTGCATACAAACTCGCAGCGTCTCACGAGGGGCTTGATGGCACTCACGCGCACGACGGTGCCGGTGATGCTCACAAACTGGTTCACGACGTCGGCCTTTAGCGCCGCGATCGGCAGTACGGGCGTCACGCCGTGGAGCCGCACGTTGATCTTTGTGTGGTCCACGCGCAGATTGCGCTGCCGTGCAGGCGAGTCCTCTTGCTCGAGCCGCAGCTCATGACGCACCAGACACAGCGCCATGCCGAGGCAGCTGATGACGTCGGTGACGTTTTCGTGGAACACGGACTCGAAGTCGGGGAACAGCGTCGTGCAGCGCATGAGTTCGCCGTAATGGAGCCACACGACGCTCACTTCGGGTTGCGTGAGGTCGTACTACAGGATACAACCATTTAGCCTGTTGCAGCACCACCAGCGACCGCAATTCCAGTGACGTACATGCTGCACGAGTGGGAGCCACTGGTTCGGGTCGCGGAAGCAGCCGCGGAAGGCATTGGCGGCCTGGAAGCGGCCCTCGCTGTCGTCCACGAGCGAGTAGTACTTGGTGTCGTGGATGTCGTCGGCGCGCTTCACGCCGATGTGGTGGTCGTCCGGGAAGTACTGGCTCCACACGGCGCTGGCGACCGACAGCAGACTGGATGACGCGCTCTGCTGCGTGGCGGAGGCGCCGGCGCCGCCTCGGCTGCGCTTGTTGTTCCCACTGCCAGCGGCGGGTGGCGAGCGGCGTGGCAGTGGCATATTCAAGCACGACTTGGTGCCAACAAATCCCTTGTTGGGGAGATGCCCACGCTGTGCCTAATTGCACAAGTATATCAAGTGTAAATATTTCTATACTTGTCTGCGATTCATGTCCACTATTGATATTTTGTCATCTTAGTGACTAGCGCCGTGCACAAGTGGGAGAGTCATCTTACTTCGAATTACTAGTGGTTCTCACGGTTGTGAGGTAGGAATCTGTAGGCAGGCAAAATCGAGCCAATCGGCGCACACCTTCAGTCTCACAACAGTGAGGGCTTTTTGCCTCCAACCACTTGCCTACGCTGGAATTTTAGCCAATGAAATCACACTATTTTCAGTTGTGGCGTTTGCCAACGTCATCGACTGATTGACATGGCGACCAGAGCGGCAGCCACGGTGCTCATGGAAGCTGCTGCGATCTACAGTGCCCTCGCTGACTCTAGCGACGACGAAGACGAGAGTGATGATGAGATGGACGACCCTCACGTCGTCCATCTCATCGCCAATGCACGATACTTGCATCGTTCGTCTGTGCAAAAGATTGGAAAGTGGACACCCGACCGCATCTACAAGCTCGACTCATCGAGAGCCCGTCGTGACCTCCGTCTTAGTATCTCCACGTTCGAGAGAGTCCTCCAGCTGATTCGTGACCACAGCGTCTTCCAGCGCACGCCGGGCAAGCAAGAGCAAGCTCCTGTCCAGCTACAGTTTGAGGTGTTCCTCTACTCTCTCCAAGCATTTCCCTATCATGTAATAGCTCAACATTTTGGAGTGGGCGAAGGTGAGTCTTTTGGACGTGAATAAAAGTCGTAAAACATTCTAATACTCTGTTGTTGTTCATAGGATCTGTCCGAAAGTTCAGTGATCGTGTCCTAGTCGCTTTGCTCTCGCTAGAGCGGCAGTTTGTAGTGTGGCCCGACGGCGATGCCAAAGCCATCACAAAGGCCTACGTTCAAGATCTCAACGGATTCAAAAATGCAGTCGGTTTTGTTGACGGCACGGCGTTCAAGCTGAAATACGAGCCGCCCATCGATGGGGAATGCTACTTCTCTCGAAAGTCTGATTATTGCTTCAGCGCACAAATTGTTTGTGATCATACACGCAAGATCATATACTACCAGGTATTTGTGCTTGACTATTTTGCCACCCTTGTACTTTAGCTGATATTTAGCTGCTTGGCAAATCTACAGATTGGTATCCCAGGCTCCGTACACGACAAGCGAGCCCTCTCGTACACGAAAATGGCTCAGTACCCTTCACGTTTTTTTGAATCGGGGGAATACTTGCTGGGAGACAGCGCCTATGGCGTCTGCTTCCCTTTCATCGTGACGCCGTACAAGAAACCAGCATCTTCTACTCGCGAAAACAACCGGTTTAATTACCTGTTGGCACGAGCTCGAATCGGTATCGAGCACTGTATCGGCATTCTCAAAGGTCGTTTTCCAGTCTTAGGAAACATGGGCATCTATCTAGGAGGGGAAAGAGCGAACGAGCGAGCGTGCAACGTCCAGAAAGCGTGTTTTATACTGCACAACATTTGCATTTTAGAAGCCGAAGAGCCCCTGGATCCCATTGTGGATGCCGATGCGAACGAAGACGCCGACGACGACGAAGACATCGAATACGACGTCGACGCTGCGTTCACCTCCGACGAGCTACGATTGATAGTTCAAAACGACATTTAGATAAATGAGAAACACAGTGTCCGTATTTCACTTTAAAAAATACAAATCGTTTAGCTCGTTGCTCCTATTCTTTCTGACGCTGAGCCGCAATTCTCTCCCGTTCGAGTTCTATTTGCTTGCACATGAGCTGAAACTGTTGGTCCATCTTCTTCTCACGCAGGCGCAGCTCTTCACGCTGCAACTCGAGTTGCTCCTTCTGGAGCTCGAGTGTCTCTTTGTGTCGTTTCTCTCGGCGTTCGATCTTGTCAGCGTGGATTGCCATGAGCGCATCGTTTAGCCCAGCAGGTACAAATGAACGCTTGGCAGGAGACGTATCGTTTAGCCCGGCAGCTGCAAATGAACGTTTGGCAGGCGACGGCAAGACGCCACCACGGTCTTGGGAAACGGCTGGAGCAGCGGCAGCCTCGTCACTCCCCGTCGGCAGTCCTGCAGCGCCGGCAACGACGACAAGACCCGGTTCCATGATGACTGGCGGTGTGGTATTGTGGCGGTGACCCATGATCTCGTCCCATTCATAGTAATACGGGCATTTTTTCTGCAGCATGGCTGAAAGATTGATGTTAGAGTAGGGATCAATAAAAGACATTCAATCAACTACCTTTGATACCGGGAGAGTCGCTCTCCTTCACACCAAATCCCGACTGAGCCAGCTTGAGCTTGTACGTCTTGTACGTGGAGTCCAGTTCGATCCGTTTGGTCTTGATTTGCGTTGTTGTCTTCGTGTAACCATCGGCATCAAGGGCCGCTTTTGCTGCTCCATAGAACTGCTCTTTTACCCCAGTAGTGTATGCATTGACGTGGCTAGAGAGGTAGTTGAGAAGGGCGTGGACTTCGCCATCCTCCCACAGCTTCTTCCCCATGAGATCGGCTTCTTTCGGTTGTGCGTCAAGGGGACTCGCTTGCGAGTCATTTTTCAACCAATCACATCATACCTTCAGAGTGCCTGCGTGCCTCCAACGTTTTGTGTGTGAGGCAAACGTGTGATAAAAGGGGCAGAGTAGCTACTCTGAAGGTACGCCCTGATTGGCTAGTTTTGCCTACAAATACCTACCTACGAACCGTGAGAACCACTACTGACAGCGACTCGCTTGGTGCCAGTAACTGGTATTGTGCGTGTGATTCAAAATTTCCGTCCGGGGTTTTGTCGATCGTGAACGCCCAATCGGGAACCAATCGAGAACCCTCGATAAAGCATGCAAAACATTCCATAACGGAGGTTTTAGGACGGAAATCCGGAGATTCTACAAGAGTGATGGTCAATACTGGCTAAGAAACCCCGTCCTAGTGACACTGGGTGACCAAGCGCTTATTTTCAGCCAATAGATGGGCTCTGT
>JAADXN010000358.1:0-26475 GCA_023337875.1 Pythium apleroticum | reverse complement strand
TAGCTGTGCAAAGCTGACCACGTAGGCGAGTTGGAGGCGGTGTATATACTTTTGTCTGGCGGCGCAAAATGCAACCTTTAGGCCCCGTGAGCGGTGACGGCCGCGGGGATTTCGCGATGACCGAAAAGTCCCTGATTTTGATGATCGAAGCCCCCTGTTCCGTCATATCGGTCGTGTTTTGGAAAGGGTAATGAAATAGCCCCTTGTTTTGTCAAAAGTCCCCGAAGGCGAGCATCGAGGTGATTGCAGTCTTCCACCGTGTCAAATCGTCCAGTCAACTTTCGGCACCAGCATTTTGACCGCCACATCAGTAGAAAAAGTTGGCAGATTTTCAGTGTCTCGCTTCGGGTTCTGTGTCTGGACAGTACCGTACTTACTCTTAGCACTGTACACTGGATCTGCATTCTGAGTATAGGGAGACCGTCACTTCAAGGCTCTCGCAGTGGACAGGCAATGGAGAACATCAACATCGGCGTGTTCCTTTGATCATTGCCACCACTGCTGAGGCGGAGGGTCTCTTTCAAGTTAGCTCCTCAACAGGGACGAATTGATACCGTACAGCGTCAGCCCATGAGAGAGCGGTGATCCCGAGACTCTCAGGCCGAGCGAATCCGTAGCATGCATGGCATTTCGTCTGAAAATCTAGGAGGATTCCTCACTGTGTTAACTGCCACCAAGGGATCCCACAAGAGCAGAAGATTATGGCACGGCGTCTTCAGCCGGCGCGTAGAGGCGGGCGCCTCATCCCGCTGATGATCAGCGGCTGATCGGCGGACAGAACGAGAGAGAGAGAGAGAGAGAGAGAGAGAGAGACGTCGGGTCGGTTGCTCATTGCGACACGACTGTGCCATCCCATCAGACGTGGAGTCCACACCCAACGACTGCAGTTCGGAACTTCCCAGCGTCGCCCAGACGCTTCACAGCCAAGTTCAAGCGGCCAGGGAAGCGGAATCAGGGCGGCCATTTTCAGTGCCTTTGGTTTGGTGTGTGCCTCGGGGTACGAACGCGCCTCAAGACTCTCAAGTAGCAACCTTGTCGATTGTCTAATCTTTCAGGTGTACTTCCATTGGTCCATATCTTGTATAGTACCTCATGATTGGATGAAATAGACTGGATTTGGGTGTCACAGTTCTGAGACCCAATCTGGCGACTCACACTTTGCAGCTGGTTTGGCAGGGACCAGGATTCTCGGCGGACGATTCGTCCAATCGGCAACGCGCGTCCCGCAGACTCATCCGGATTGGCCACTGTCCGCCCATGTCCATCTCCGGATTTTCCGTCCAGAAACCCTCAAGGAGCAACCGTGCCGCCTGGCTTGGCGCTTTTCCGCATGGAGCTCCTCACCCCTGGAAGAAAAAGGAACGGCACCGGCGCAACAAAGGCGACAGAGGCGGTTCGTGTTCATCTTGACGGGAGGAAGCACACGCGACCGGGGACAACTGCAGTCTCCACTGCTGGTTAGCGGAGACCGTCGCACGCACGCACAGGGCATTCGCTTCGACCAGAGGTCAGTCCGTCGTCTTGATTCGCCCTCAGCCATCCAGCCCTTCAGCTCAGTCTTGCAAACGCCACGCGATGACCATTTCGGCTCTTGACACGGGTACGTGAAGCGTCGCATGGACCACTGGCAGTGACGAGCGCAGGCAGCGTAGCAGCGAGAAGTGGACGTACTCGCAGCGTGGGCTGGTTTGGTCCAAATGCAATTGCGTTCTGAACGCACGGCGCTACTGTGCCTGTCCGTCCAGCCAGTGCCTTGAGTACGTATCGGACTCGTGTTGATCTAATCTGCGTGGTGGCTGCTGGCAGATCTTTTCTTTCGAGGAAATGACTTTATGACGACGGCCGCAACGACGACGCAATACTTGAAGGAAATGAACCACACGTACACGAACAGTCACGGCACCGCCGGCGTCGGCCACCCACACACGAGCGCCGCCGAGGCTGTCAACCATGAACTGGAACTGAACTTCCTGTCCGAGTTCCTGCTCCACGAAGACTTCGGCAATGATCCGGCGAGCGGCCATGGCAACGGAATCAACACGTATGGACACGAGATGAAGGTCGAGGCCATGCATGTCGACATGAACCCACACGGCATGTACGGCGCTGCGCGAGGAACGCTGGCGCCGCCGCAACACTACTCGTTGTACAACCACCACGACGCGCATGCCGTGAGCTCCCCGCACTCGAGCTCCAGTAGCGTCGCGGATGCCGCCGAGCCGCTCGACCGCAAGGCGAAACGACGCCAGCAAGTCGCGATCAGTGCGCGCCGCCACCGCTCACGCAAGAAGCACGAGCTGCTGGATTTGCGCAAGGAGGTGAGCTTCATGTCGTCGCAACTCGACTTTCTGCGGTCCAAGCACAAAATGATGCGCCCCAACGGCGCGGTGGCCGAGTGGGAGGAGAAGGCCATGGCCCAACGCCGCAAGCGCCGCCAGGCTGAAGGCCAGAACGAAGAGCTTCGTCGTGCCATCTTCACACAGAGCCAGTTCCTGGGCAACCTTAAGTCGGTGTTTTCGAGCTCGCCCATGTTCACGGAGGACCTGAATATGCGCCAGCTACTGCACACGTACACACGGCTAGGCCGCAATCCTCGGTCTCGCCAACGAGACTATGAGTCGATCTGCGGGCAGTCGAAGCTGCAAATGGCGACGGACATTCTCCGCCGCCAGACCGACTCGATCCGGTTTTCAAGCCCGTACATCAAGACCCAGATCATCGACAGTGCTGACATGTTTGGTGCGACCATCGTGAGTGTGTACGCGTTCGACTCTCTTGACGTCCTCAAGATGTTCCGCGCGACTACGAACGCTATCAAGGAAAGCAGCAACGCGTGGCCAGAATTTGAGGCGTTGGATGGCCAACGCCGAATCGTCGACGTGATTGCCGACAGCAACATCGTGTACGGCAAGCAGACGACTCGGTTCAAGAGCGAGAGCAGCGACGACGCCGAGGGCGGGGACGAGGCGCCTGAAGATGAAATTGTAGTCGAGACGCGCGTGATTTCATTTTGGAACGTGACGGAACACGAGGCCGTGCTGGTTTGGGACTTCGTCGACGAAGATGACCTCCACCCGCCTCGCGAGGACTACGACGTGAGGCGTGACATGGTTGGTGCGATGCTGGTACGAAGAGAGCTGTGCGAGGATGGCAAGGAGCGTGTCGTGTGCCGCAGTATCTGCTCCAAGCTCCACACTCGCCCGAGAAACAACCAAAAAGCCAATGTCATGGCCAAGTTCTCCACCTCGCCGACCAGAAGCCTCACTCGCATGTGTGGCAATGTCGTTTTCCAGTCCATCAAAGAGGCCGCCAAGCAGCTCGCAGCTTAATCGAAGTACATTGCAGTCAACGGCACACTCCTGCGCCTCCAGCTCAGCTTGTGCTGTCGCTGCAGCCGCAGAGGACGTTGTTTTTGTTCACGAAACATTACAACCGAAAAAAGTTTTTCATTACCACTCGCGTCACTTCATCCATACTACTGCTACTGCTTTGTGTGCCCAACGGAACCGCTACGAGGTCCTCGTTCGATCACATGTGATCATCTTTTAGATATTCAAACCCTCCCTTGAGCGTCGTCCGCTCCGGGTACTTCTTCATCAAGTACAATCGCGCCGACGTCTCGAGGATGTCGGCATTCCGGCAAAACACCGTCAAGAACGCCTCGTTCAGGCGACCGCGAGGCTCCGTGATCGCAGCCACGGGCGGCGTACTGTGGATCACTGTCCGCGCGAGAGTAGCGACGTCACCGTTGGGCAGTGTCTCCGTTTCAAGGATGATGCTACAGATAGAGATCTCAACAGTCAGATTCCCTGATATCTACGGACGTGACATCAAGAGAGCGAGGACGTACCATCCCACTTCGTCGTTCCGAATCGCAGTGTCGCTCGTTTCCGTCGGGTACAAGTCGTCCGACGGAATGCTCTCCCACGTGACGATGGTGCAATCGTCGTACTCGACCTTGTTGATCACAAAGTACGAATGCATGTACACGACGAAGTTTTCTTGCCGGTTCTTGAGCAGCGGCGCGATCGTGCGCCCGTACCGCGTGTTCTCGTCCAGCTCCATGAGCCGCTCGCAGGTCACGTACCGCTTGAAGCGCGGCGGGATCGCCAAATCGAAGTTGTACACCGAGTTCCACGCCGCGTCGGCCACCTCCTTGTGCGTGAAGCCTGGCGTTCTCTTGGCGCGCACGAGTCGGATCTCCATGTCCGGGCCATTCGAGTTGAGCTTGATGTCCATGGTCGGGTACTGCACGACGCGCGAGCCAAACTCACTGTACAGCCACGCGCGGGCAAACTGGGACCGCTTGGCCGAGATCGCGTGCAGGATCTTGGCGCGCTCCAGCGTATCGGCAGGCAAGTGGTGGTACCCGTGCTGGATCGCCGATGCGACCATCTACAGGTTCAAAGTACACGGTCAGTGAGACTGAAACAACTCAACTACTAGACACGATGGCAAGCAACACGCACCGAGCGAGCCGAGTTCTCGAGCATGCGCTGCGCAGCAGATGCGAACGTCGACTGGTCCGTGAGCGCGGTCTCGAGCGTGACGATGGCGCCGTTGGTCTCCTCGGTCTTTTTGCGCTTGCGGTGCATCGCGATCGCGTCCTTCTCCATCTCGACGTTGTCGCCCTGCACTTTCATCGCTGCCATTTGCTCCTGGAGAAACTGCACTTGCTCGCGCAGCCGCGAGAGCTCCTCCTTCTGGCGGTTGCGGTGCTTGCGCGCCGACTTGGCGACCTGTGCACGTCTCCGCAGCTTCTTCTCTTCTTCCGTGAGGCTCTTGACAGGCGCCTTCAGGATTTCCTCCGAGTCGCGCATGCCCGTGTCGCTGTGCGTACTCGACGGCGAATACGCATCGGGCGACGACGTCTCGTTGCGGCCAGAGTTGCTGCGGTGGTGGAACGGCGCGCCAGGGGGGAATGGCTGATGCGCCTGCGGTTGCTGGTGGTACAGGTTCGGGTCGTAGAACGCGGGCTGCACCAGACCGCTCAACTTGCTGCGCTCCATGGACGCCGTGGCGTCAATCGAGATGTTCATCGTCTGTCCACTCGGCGACTGCGCCACTCTGTTCACAGACGACGGCGACGCGTTCGGGTGGCTGGCCGAGTACGCCGCGGCGTCGGCTGCTGTGTGCGCCTGCGGGGCGTGGTGGTGCACGACGCCGTTCGGGCCCATGAGGGAGAAGTCGAAGTCCGTGAGGTTGGCGCCCGGGTACATGCCCATGAGCAGCGCCTGGTCGTCGGGCGACAGCGGCAGCTCCTGGCCATCTTCGCCCAGGAACGGGTACAGCTCGTCGTCTGTGTTGCTGAAGACGAACGCCATGGTCGTGTCTTGGGTGAGACTGTGATTGATGGACGCGGGAGGTTGGCGGATTGATGGAAGGTGAGAAGAAGATCGATGGACCGATGCCTCACCCAAAGCTTCAGTTTGTTTCTTCCGAGTGATGCGTGAGTCCGACGACTGATTGATGTTGGGCGGCTCTGCTCGTGCGTGGGGGTGGTTCCAGGAGTGGGAGGTGCTGTCCGAGGAAAAGGTCCCGAGGTACGTAGGTCAATTCAGACGGGTCTTCGGGTTTCATCTAGCCCATTCTACAATTGGCCCAAACCTGTAAAGTTGAGGATAATATTTATATTGTTTTCTGGCAGGTTCGGAATGCGGGTTTCGAGGAAACCCGTCTCGTTCAAGCCCGTCGGAAAAGAACCAGACAGATGGAGTCAAGGAGCCTGAACCCTTTATCGAACTGCGCTTCGATTGTGTCCTGAGCTGAGTGCACTCCATTGCACTTCATGGGAAGTGTAAGGGTACACTCCCTGCGGAGATGAAACGCAAGGATGGTACGACAGGACCAGTAACAATGGAGCTTGAAGTGCTGGCAGGGTTGACCAGGTCGTAACTCGGAACGCAATGCAGATCCGTGGTTGCAGTACGGAAAGTTCGCCGATGCCGCCATTGGATGCGTGTGTAAATGGAACGATTTTGCTGCTTGCGACCTGTCCTCATTGCTGAACCAGTCCACCTGCAGACTGCAGGTGCGTTCGGACAGGTCTCCAGACCGTCACCAGGATGAGCTGCCGATGGACCTGGCCATTGAAGGAATGGGTGGTCAGGCGAATGATTTTGCATGGAGCTCTCCGTTTGAGTACACATGTGGCCAAGGTCGGATCTCAGGGGAATTTCAGACAAGAATGGCATACTCACGGCTGTTAAACCATTACATCAACATTTCCTATCCCATAATTTCACCGGAACGTACTGTAATCCAGTACCTCTCACGCAATCAATCGGATATGGCGTGTCGGGATTGGTCGAAAAGCGGTTACTTGATTGTGACGAGCTGGCTTTGATAATCACTGTGGTGAACTTCAACTGCACCATAAACTCTGAGGAGCAATTCTCGCCACTGCACCAAAGAGACCTTCATTCTGTATGTGCGCGTAATCGCCGTGATATGATTACACGACTGATTCTCGTGGAGAAACGGAGCTGCTCGCAGCCCGTGGAGCCGTCGACACTCACGTAGCTTTCTTTGCGTGACGTGCCAGCCTCTGTGCCGCTGACATCATGTGGCAGCGCCACAGCTGCCGCAGCAGCAGAAAGCTGAGCGAGGCGCCGTACAAGAGGAAGGCATGCGGCTCCTGTGGCAGTGCGCAGCTCGCGACGCGGACGGTGGTGCCGCTGGCGACCAACACGGCGTAGCTCGGATCGGGACGCTGCCCCCACGAGAACGCCGGCACCGTATACTCTTTTGCGCTGGGTTGTCCGTGTGCCTTGTGCTGGTACTCACACCATGCGTGGGTGTGGCCGGATAAAATGGCGTCTGGCTGGATCGTCGCGAGTAGGTTGCGCGACAATTCATTCGACAGGACGTGATGATGCGTCTCGTATTTGAACGATGGGTGCTCGTAAGTGACATGGCCGACTTCGCGTAGTCGGTGGGTACCACACTTCATGTCGTCCTCTCGGTAGAGTGGAAGGTGTGAGAGTAAAAGAACAGAGCGTGGGGCATCGCCGTCTCGAGTGGACTCGCGCCCAAGTGATTGCAGCAAGCTGAACACACGCGCAACCAGTGAGACAAGATAGCGATGGCTGCAAGGGTTCACCGGGAATTATGATGCTCACCTGGCAGCTTGGGCTTTGATCTCCACGTCACTGACGTCGGAATCGAGTGCCATCGTGTTCAGATGAACGATCTTGTGGTTCTTGATCCTGGTCACGTGGTTTGATGGGCCAAACGCACGCTCATGTCTGGCGATCGCACCAGGAGTGAGCCACCGACCGAACGCAGAGTCGTGGTTGCCAATCTACATCACGACGCACACGTTCTGGTGAGAGTAGTAGATCATTATCCGAGATAGCAAGTCATGACATACAAGGTAGACGGTCTCAATCCCCGCCGTTGACTGAAATGCAGACTGGAATCGAGCAACATACTCCTAAACA
Organism: Pythium apleroticum; assembly: GCA_023337875.1. Taxonomy (NCBI): domain Eukaryota; phylum Oomycota; class Peronosporomycetes; order Pythiales; family Pythiaceae; genus Pythium; species Pythium apleroticum. Next base: position 19,033 of record JAADXN010000358.1, on the reverse strand, counting down.
ACCAAATAGAGTGAGACGATATACAAGGTCATAGCAGAGCGCTGAGTGCGGGACTACACGCACCTGGAAGTCCGAGTCCGACGTCGGGTACCCGCCTTCGTCGAGCTGGTCGCCGAGCACCAACACTACGTCGGGTCGATGCGCGCGCACAGCAGAATCCAACGACGTTGAAATCTAGCAGCATCCGTCGTGTTAGCCAAAGCACTGCTCAACCAAGCAACAGCGTGTACAGTATAGACAGCCATATCAAGCGAGACGCACCTGCATGTCGATCCAGAGCCGCTCGACGAGCGATCGCCTTCGCTTGCCAAGCAAATGGACATCGCTCACCACAAGCGCCTTCAGCTCCTCGTGCCCATCAAACTGGGACCGTAGCTCATACGCGCAGCGATACGCAGCCAGATAGAACACGCCGAGCTGCCCCAGGAGCAGCGCGCCCACCACGAGCAGCAGATCCGTCTTCCAGTGCATGATGGTGATCTGACGCGGGAGCGACACGAATATTGCCCTATTATAAGGATCAACATCCGTGATTAAGCGTTAATCTAGGTTTATTCCTAGTTTAGTGAATTGAAGAATCGGAATGATGGCTGTGCTGTGAAGAGCCACAAGCCGCAATTGGGGAGATATGCTCGGCGCAATTGAGGAGATCCTGCTTCGCCACCGCGCGCTCGTGGACGACGCGATCCGCCCGCTACAAGAAAACACATCAGTGCGTGTATATACATCGACATCCATCATACTGCGGTATTCGGCTGAGCTGGATGTGTGTACCGATGTAGATCGACGATTTTCTTCAGGACATCAATGACCGCGTGCTCGCGTTGCAGCAACAGGAACCATCATTTTGGGAGCTGCGCGTAGTAGAATACATCCACCATGTCGTCGAAAGCGAGCTCAAGAGCAAGCTGCGTTTTAGTGCTGAAACTGGGGGCGAAAAGACTCTGGAGGCCGACGTGGAGGCTGTGGAAAGCAGGATCGAGGCAACTGCGCATGAGCAGCTACAACGGCTTTTGAACCTTCTGGACCAGTCCAACAATGCACTGAATCAAGAAGGGAAGGCCTGCAAGGAGCACTTTTTGGAGGCGTTTTGGCGGGACGTGACCGAGTTCGCTGAGGCGTCCAACCAAGTCGACGCTCGTGGTGCGGACCAGATCAATGACGACGAATACAGGGACATCGACAACGATGACACACCGGTCGATGCGATGTCATACGAAGCCATCACGTTCGAGGAGCTACAGTTTGAGGCGGGTTCTGTTAACAGGTAAGACTTTCCTCTGCTGTTGCGGACCGGGTAGCCGCGGCTAGTATTGCTCACGGATTTGTCTGTAATGGAGAGTAGTGCGCCGTCCACCGAGGAGCTGCCCATGATCCTGGAGACGTTCACAGACCGTCGCACAGAAGAACGAAAAGATGCACTGCACCGACTGGCACAGGTACATTGGTAATGTGTGTGTCCTCTTGGTCGATTGCTAATCTCGTGCGTGTGTATTCCTGATCTGCCAGATCTCAACCATCGAGCTCGTGCATTGCTCCTCCCAGTTCCAGTCGTTGATCGAAGGACTCCTGTCGCTCCTGCTGGACGAAGACTCGGCCATCGCTGGCGATGCCATGCGGTTGCTATACAACATTCTCAACCACGTGGAGGAATCCACCCAGTTCCTGACGGTGTACCTCGCTACCATCGACATGGTCGGCTTCGGTGTGACGTCTGGGGCGCTCGCCATCGAAACAAGCGAGCTCTTCAGTGGAAGCGATGATGTGCCCAAGGCTGTAAACGTCTTTCGACTGCTACTACTTCTGATGAATCGCGCTCCGCACCACTGGATCCACTTTCCCCAGGAAATGCTCGTGCGCGCCTTGTGTGCGACATTCATCGTGCTCATGCTCGACCCGTCATCCACTGGCAAAAAGATCTGCCGTCCGCTTGACGTGCTCGCTGTTCTTGATACCGAAGCAGCGTGGCTCCACACGTGGACGGCCAAAATTCCCTCGTGCGCGCAGCTCTTCGTGAGCATCGATGAGTGCGGTTTGCTGTCTGACATCATGTACGCCATGACTCGCGTGCGCCCATTCGAGATCGACATGGAAGACATCGAGAAGATGAAGGCCACGAACGTGAGTCACACTGCGGTGCTTGCTCTCTAGCGGCAGGACACTGATCATCTCTTCCTGGACGCAGATGCTCAACCTCCTGTCGACCATGGCTTGCTGTCGACCTGGCCGCGACTTACTCTTCAGTTGGACCAAGCTGCCAGCTCATATGCAGCAGCAAAGACGCTTCACATCATGGCACGGACTGGGCAAACAGTTTCAGTTGGACACAGTTCCAACTGAAAACGATCGTCTGTACCATTTCCACCGCGCCGATCGAGAGATGCATCACGCGACGTCAATGGAACTGGAAGACTGCAAGCCACTCGAAGAGCAGGCTCTAGAAGGCATCGCTCTGTCTACAGTTGTGGTGAGCAGCTCTACACTGATATGCTTCAGTCCGTGTGACTCACAGTTTCTTTGGTGGGTTAGATATATTTGTTTGAGTCTCGTGAGGCGCGTTGGCTCGAAGCATGCGCACTCTCCGCGAGCAAAGCGATTTGCTTCCTCCCGGCTCGTGACGAATTCCTGACACTTTTGCTCCAACTGATCATCACATGCGGCGAGACCACACGTATCAGTTCAACCGGAAACCCAAATCCATCGACCGCGGAGCGCGAAGAAAACGACCCATGGTTCCCCTTTCGACGACCACGCACGCCTGAAGAAGTCACGAAGCTCGTACAGGACTCGCTACCCAAACGAATCGCACGAGGCCTCTTGAAGATCGACACAGTGCGGGACCGATGCCGTCGTGTACTAGGCAGTCTCATTGGATGCGCTGGTCGTCTGGACGCACTATCAGCTTCTCTTGTGAGAGCACTGGCGAAAGCAACTCGAGTCCGTCTGTTGTCGAGTGAAGAAGACACACAACGGCAAGAACTCGATAAAGAGTTCTTCGAGAATCTCCAAGGCATTCTCGCAACGGCGCCTTACACGTTCCCAATGTTGCTGTTGGACAAGTCGGCGAGTATTCTTCCTCAGCTCATCAACCAGCTGAGTCACGAAACCGACAAAGCGACACGAGATGCGATGCACCACTTTGTGCTGTCGCTGGCGCAGCATACGTCAGCGATCGACGAGCTTGCTGCCTCTGACGCTTGGCGGTCGAGTCTTGAGCACAGTCTTCTCACATGGCGGACCGTCGGTGCATTTGACGCCAGTATCCTGCCGCTCCTATCGATTCAAGTGGCAGCAAGAGCATTCTTCCACAGCCAAGAAGTGCTCACCGAGCTCCGTGAGATGCAGCAAGCGTGCGAGCTCGATCTCGACGTCGCGCTTGCACTGAACGCTCCACCACAGGAGGCACCGATCCGTCTCCGTCGGTTCTCGCAGTCGCTCTCGTGGCTTCGCGCTGCCTTTGGCTCGCAGCACACATCGTCGCTCTTCACGGACCACGAAAACGGCAACAAGTGGCTGAGCTTCATGGAAGACGCTGTCGGCCGACACCAGAAAGGCGTGTGCTGCGCTAGTCCGCAAAGCGAAGATGCGTGCACTGTGGCATTTGAGCTGCTCACAGCTCTTGCTGGCTGCGTGCCTTCGATGTTCGCACTCTACGATCTACTGTTACACAGCGGCCTTCAGTCTCTTCAGCCAGCGGATGACGACAGCGTATCAGCCTGTTTCTGGTTGGCGCAGAGCATCAGCTCCTCGCTCGATCACGTTGGCGCGAGCCACAACGACTGGATCCACCCCAAGCCGCTGTTTGCGTTTGATGCACACGATGGCAGTCATTCCCAAGACTCTCCACTGGCTGCCGAGGTAATGACGATGACAGTCTCAATGACGGGCGCGTTGGAACACATGCTGGCGTCAATAGCAGAGTCCAATCGACAGGACACGCCTCTGGATCTGTCCATGCTATCGCAGGCGACGTGGGAATTCATCGGAGATATCGAGAACAGCCCCGTCAGCTCCAGAGGTGACTGCCGTTGGGACGCCGGCGTGTTGGCACGTGCTTTTGGCAAGCTCATGGTCGAATTGGCTCGAAGCGGACGATGCAAACTGGGTGAGGTCGTTCGCGATGGCACTGTTGTGGTCGAACCAACCGCAAATGCGTTACCAGCGACATGCTTCCCGACGGATGCCGAGCGCAAGCTCATGAACCGATTCTACAAAGACTACTGCGGCCGCCTGGGTCTCAAGGCGTCGCCCACGACGCTCCACGTGCTCACCAAGATATTCGGCAGAGCTGCAGTCGACTGCTTCCCCGTCACGATGCTCATGGTCTTGGACCAGGCATACAGTGAGCAAGAGATCATTGACGTACTGCAGTTCTGCGCTTCTTGTCCGAGCATCTTCGTGCTATGGCCTCGCGCCACAGAGCTCTCCAACAAGCAGCTCGCGTCTGGTGAAAATACTTTGCCCACCCTGTTGCCGCTTGCAAAGGCCGCCGAGATGGTGCTCGAGAGCGAGTTCCCTCAGGTACGCTTTCGTTCATGTTGAAGCCTGGAATGCTAGTGTGGGATGCTAATGAGCCATGTGGCTGTAAGCAGATCTTCAAGACGCTGCAACAGTGCCACTGCTCTGTCTTGACGTTGGTGTTGCGCTGGCACTCGCAGTGTTACTGGAACTTCCTCCCTTGGGACAAGCTGCTCATCATGCTGTACCTCAACTTTCTCTACGGCGCTGAGTTTCAGGTACACTAACATCGAAAGCGTTGGAGGGTGATCAGACGCACTGATCTGATCGTCGTTCCTTGAGAGCTGCAGGTGTATCTCTTCGTGATCGCCCTCAAGCACATGGAGCCCACGTTCCGATCGATCGTCGCCCGCAATGGCAGCGACTCCGCGAGAGCATTCGCCGAGGTGTTGCAAGCGCCGATCGTCGGTTTCCAGTTCTTCACGTCCCGCAACTTGATCCTTCGCCTGCGTAGCTCGTACCACGACCGCATTAGCCAGATCTTGCAGCAGTCCACGCCACAATCAGAGTGATGTGCAACAAAGAGAGAAGCCATCGTTTCTGGCATTCGTTATCGTCGTCTTTGCTGGCGTCGTCCGAATGAAATCGACTTGGGTACAAACTGGAGCTGGGCCATCCGCGCAATCAACTCGCCTTCGCCATCCCCAACAACTGCATCAGTCGATGTAGCATCGTCCATCTCAGCGTCGACTGGCATGACTTCGCTGTGGTCACCCTCTTCTTTCACTGCGTCTTGTTCGTAAACCTCCATATCGTGGTCCTTCGCCGTCGCTTCAGTCCGCAGTTGCTTCTTTTTTTCCTTCCTCTTCGCCTTTCTGGCCTGCGCCTTCGCGATCTTGATCGCATCCGCGTCTCTCGTAGTGGCGTCCGTGGCGTTGGCGTGGTTCTTCCCATGCTGAGCTCTTTCTCCTGTTGGATTGCTCGCCTTGGCGCGTTGCCGCTGTTTATGGAAGGAGAAGTTTCGGGGATATCCGTGATCTTGGACCAAGTGCCTCGTGCGCTTGTCGTCATGCTTGAACACTTGGTCGCAGCCGTCCACAAGACACACGTACATCGGCTTCTGCTTTGCCAGCACGCGGAAGAACGCGTCGTGGCTCTCACTAATGTGGATATCCAGCAGCCGGAAGCTCAGAAACGACCGGAAACACTCTTGGCACACATTGCGATGCATTCTGCAGCCGCAACACAAACCGCACAGCATCAGTGCGACCAAACTTGCTGCCAGATTTGAGCCACAGATGCCAGCCACGTACAGGTCGTAGTGTTCTTCGTAGGCGCGCAGAGAGTGGAAGCCGACGCCATTGCAGTTGAACAGGCGACACGCAAACACGGGCTCTCTCTGCGTCTGCTGCTCGTCCTCTTCATCGGCCAACGCGACCCCCGCGTCCACGTAGAACTTGTTCATGCGCAGTGCATTTCCAGCGGCGAACAGCGCGTGCTCGGGTGAGCACTTGCGCCGACATTTGCCGCTCGCCAGCACCACGATCTGCTCCATATTCCCACCAAACGTCTCAGAATACGGCACGTTTTATTCATGGACATCTCACTAAATACGGAACGACTTCAAGACCAAGGCGTCTTTCTCACCAAGCTCTGCTACTGCCGACCAAATCACAACGCCAACGCGTTGATGTCCTCCGCGAGCATCGCCACGGCCTCAGCAGCACGAACGTCGTTGGCTGGTGCAGCATCGGAGTCGACGGGTGGATGGAGATCGACGGACTCGGCGTCGTCCTCGTCATTGTCCTGGTCGCAATCGTAGCCGGGCGACGCTGGGTCCTCGCCGCCGCTCGTGAGCTGAGGAACAAACACGGGGGCGTCAAAGTCGTGCTCCTCAAGCTGCTTGCACTCTGCGGCGCGCATAATCTCGAACGCCTGCTGCTTCAGGTAGCTGGTGACCTCACGGACTGCCGCAATGGGAGCACTACATATGATAAACTGATGAGCATGCTCGTTCAAACAGGATGATATCATCCAAACGTACCGACAGTACGGGCAGATACGCTGCTGTAGCTTCTTCAAACACTCCCCGCACGTGTAGTGCGAGCAATCGAAGACCTTGATGCGCAGTTTCTCGAGGCTTACGAAGCAAATACTACGATTCACAGCCGAAACGTCGTGAGAAACGTGTGCCACTGACCGCTCACGTGCGAAATTCGTCGTCACACGTACCCACACTCCATCCGATCACGTGCGAGGCGTTCGAGAAGCAGCTTGTCCGAGTCGAAGACCATGACAAAGCGCTGGACGATGTGATTGAAGACCAGCGATGCTATAGACACACAAAAGCCCAAAGTCATTCGACACAAGTCAGTCAACTCCGCCGAAAAGAGCGACAACCAAAGTACCTAGGGGGCTGTCGGTTCGGCTGATGACCATACCATAGGCCATCTGCTCGCTTGTTGGTGACTGGGACGTCGTTTCGAAGGTCAAGGTGACCCACATGCTGAGAACCCGGCCCACTTCGCATATCAGGAGCGACTTGATACCACGAAGAGCCTTCGCAGCAAGCTCGCACGAGTACTGCAGCCACGCAGAATCTGAAGCACGAGCTCTGGCTTGGTCGGCAAGCTCGTCCGGGACGGGCTGCTGAGCAAGGAGACTTCGCACAACTTCTCCGAGGCGGTCAACGAGCATGTCTTCGGTATCACACCGGTAAGCCAAGTGCGGTATCATCGCGTAGAACGACTTGGCCATGCGCATCGCGATGCTTCCGTAGCGCGCCGACAGCACGAGGAGGATTGACGAGCTGCCGTTTGGCGTCGTGCAGTGAAGTGCCTTTCTCGCGCGTGGGAGAATCGTATCCTGTGGAAGCGGACTCACGCCAAGTACACTGGCGCAGTAAGCGTCCATGGCTGGTGTTACGTTCGCTACCACCAACCCGGTTGCCTCCAGGCTACGCAGGGTGTCCACACGCACGCGGAAGTTCGTTCGCGTGTTGGACCACACGTGGATCACGCGACCACGGCCACAATAAATCGTGTAGGAGCTGAAGGGCTTCCGATGCGTCGTGGGCAGGAAAGGCTCCATCGTCGGCGCGACAACGCGGTAGCTGAGCTTGAGAATGTCGCCTGGCTGGTACAGCACGTCTGGCGATGGCGCTTCGTCCGTGCTGGTCATACTGGCGTTCATGGCGTGCCTTCCTCTTCTTGCACCAGTTAGTTGATGTCTTTGCCGCTAAATCGTGACTGTGACTGCAACGGGCTCGTCGGCCTATAGTCGTTTGCCCTCAAATCCGTCTTGGTCCGCCTTTCTCAATGCCTTCCTCAGACTCACATTTGTGTCTGTCTGATACCGATAATGTGTGTCATAAATCACAAAAATGTAGCCATGTTACCATGATTTGACAAGCATCCATTGCATTTATCGAACGCTGCCTTCAATGTGCACATCACAGCCGCCCACGCCCTCGGTATCTACTCGGAGTTGGCCAGTGATCTGACCTCGATGCGAAAAGCTTAGTGTGAGCGTGATGATCGTTGCGAGACCAGGGGCGAGTCGAGCGGATTCCCGGTCGTAGCTCGCCTTTGCGATGGTGGCAGCATATCCACTGGCGGATGCCGACATGTGCTTCACACGGAAGCGTTCTTGCTTGGAGCCGACGTTGCGTACACGCACTGGAAAGATGTACACCTCACCAACAGCCAAGTGACTGAGTGTGATGCTCGGTGGAGACACCTCCATGGCGTAAGGCAGGAGAGTGGGCGAGGTTGTCGTGGGCGTTGCGGTGAAGTCCCCACGGAAAATATCACGGGTCTTCAGCGGGGACATGCGTGTTGGACTTGCGTATGGGCTAATAAGAGGAAGCGTTGATAGCTCGCTTCGATGCTCGGCGGAGTGACTCCCTGGAATGGGGGAGGAGGCAGACCGGTGGCTTGCTTCTCGACTCGCAGGAGGCGACGTCGCGGGCTCTCGGTACGGCGATCGAGGAGGACTAGGAGGCCGACTTGCTGGACTGTAGGCTCCTGTGCGAGAGAGTGTACCGAGCGCCTTATCATCCGCCAGGTCCACGCCAAAACCTATCCGTGCTGCATCGCGAGACGTGAATGACTCGAACGGTGTCCTAGGCCGCAGCGGAGACCGACAAGTCAGTGGTGATGGCTCACAGACCGCAGTTGTCAGCGAAAGTCGCGTGGCGATCGAATATTCCGGGCCCACGAGCTTGTTTATCCCGTATTCAGTCAGGATCCAGCACGGTTTCTCTCCGGCTGTGAAGATTCGCTTCCAGATCTCCTGCTTGCTCGCTTCTTCTTGTGGCTGGTTGCTCGAAATCGACGATAGAGTATGCGACGCAGCCAGTTTGAATGACTTGCTGCTTGATGTGCCGTTTGTCGGGGATGTCGACAGCATGCCAGCCAGCATTGTGTTTGGTGGTGCCAGGACGGATCGGTGCCGATTCAGATTGCCGACGTCGCGCGAGTACTGCATCTTGAAGTCCGTAACTTCTTGCGGGTTGTGTCGAGTAATGAAATCTTTGCCACCGACGAACTTGCTCTTGTTGCTGACAGACCGGCAACTGTATGGCTGCATGATCTTGTAGTCGTCGTAGTCGGGGATCGCGAGGATCATCAACGCATTTTTCTGGTCGAGCACAGTGCTTTTCCGTGTTTGGCGCGCGATTTGTTCTGTGATGCTCATTTCCAGCATCAAGCCAGGACTGTTTCGCCCAGAACGACCTGTGGGCGAGCGAGAGACTGACTGGGGCGTCTTGATCGTGCGCGACGACTCGAGCGTCCGCGTCGACGCGAGGCTGGGCGACCGCAGAGGACTCTCATTCTTCAATTCCTCCAGCGAGTCCATAGTAGGCGACTGCCCTTTCGAATCCACGGCCAGTGGACTAGTGCTGTGGTGTACGCCAGCACAACTCGTTGTGTGGTGCCTTCGTGGTCTGCCTCCTCCATTTCAAGGGCCGCCGTCACATCCAAAGGGTGTGTGCTGAAAATAGAGGAGACGGTATCAGATACCTCACCGAGCCACGCCATTGGCCAGATAGGGTCTACTTTACTTCTTTTCATTGGCCAAAACATTCACATTTACGGAAGATAATTGGATCAAATTGAATAGTTTAAGCCAATGGAGTGCGTTTGAGGTTGAAATCACTTCAAATGAGGTTTGACCTGCCCCCGATGAGTGGATTTTTTCGCCCCACTTCACGCAGACGCAGGCACGTAGCACACCAAGTGGGGAGGGAAATAGCGAGCGAACGCACGGAATCATGGTATGCGCGTGGAGATTCCGCGGCTCCCGGAGCCGCTGCGTGGGCGGAGACAGAGTGTGCTGACGCAGGAGGTGCTACTGTCGCGCAGGTGGTCTTGTCGGCGGCGTTGTTGACGCGTAACGGCAAAGGTACGCCTGAGAGAGTCCTGCGTGTTGATCCCATGGACGTTAACCTGTACTGACGCTGTGGCTGTCCCTTTGAGCAGTGCTTGTGGCGCGTCAGTTTGTCGAGATCACACGCATCCGACTGGAGGTGTGGCTGCGCTGTTCAGCGGCGGCGTACTGTGGGGTTTTGACTGATTAAACGGCGTTGTTTTTCCTCGTAGGGCTTGTTGACGGCGTTCCCGAAGCTCCTGTCGAGCGGCTCGCGCGAGCACACGTTTATCGATACAGAGAGCGTGCGCTATGTGTACCAGCCGCTGGAGAACTACTTCGTGCTGATCATCACGAACAAGACGAGTAACATCGTCGAGGACCTGCACACGATCCAGGTGCTGGCCAAGCTCGTGCCCGACATTTGCGGCTCGCTGAACGAAAACGCCATCCGCGACAAGCAGTTTGAGCTCATTTTCGGCTTTGACGAGCTCATCTCGGCCGGCGGCCACTCGGAAAACATCAACGTGCAGCAGATCCGCGTCAACATGGAGATGGAGTCGCACGAAGAGAAGCTCCACAACATGATCCTCGAGAGCAAGCGCGCGGCGGCCAAGGACGACATGAAGCGCCACACGATCCGCATCAAGGAAGAGCAGCGCGAGCGGGCGCGACTGGAGCGCGCAGGGCTCGGGGGCTACGCCAAGCAGACGGGCTTCGGCAGCGCCGGTGGCTTCAGCTCGTCCCCTCGCAGCGGCGGCGGCGACCCGTACTCGTCTTCGCCCTCAGCTTCGTCGTTCTCGAGCGGTGGCAACATGCCGACGTCCCCGACGTCGTACAACAAGCCGCCTGAGCCAGTGTCGGCGCCGATTAAGACCTCGGGCATGAAGCTTGGCGGAGGCGGTAAGTCGAGCGGCAAGTCGTTCCTGGACGCCATGGCGGCGGAGGACGACCTGAAGGAAATCCCACCAGTGAGCGCGCCGATTCAGGTTTCGGCTCCTCCCGCGCCAGCCGCAGTGGTCAGCCACGACCCGATTGGCGTCGTCGTGGAAGAGAAGATCACAGTCGTGCTCACGCGCGACGGCAACCTCGAGCAGCTCGAGGTCAAGGGCAGTTTGTTTGTGTCTGTTAACGACCAGGAGAGCGCGGCTTGCCGCTTGAAGCTGAGATCGTCGACCACGAACGGCATCACCTTCCAGACGCACCCCAAGGTTGATAAACGCCTGTTTGACCAGGAATCGGTCCTCGGTCTGAAGGATTCCACAAAACCATTCCCGTCCACGCGTGTCGCCGTGCTGCGATGGAGCTTGAAGACGCAGGACGAGTCGTTCTTGCCTCTGAACATTGTTTGCTGGCCAGAGGAACAGGGTGGTGGCAAGGTGAGTCAACCGCCTGATGGGGCGTTACGTGCGTGCCAGGCATTCTGATGGGTTTGTGTGTGTGTCTCGCAGATCAACGTCACCATTGAGTACTCGATGGACCGCGACATGGCGCTCGACAACGTGAACATCGTCGTGCCGCTCGGCTCGCACAACTCGCCTCAGATCGCCCACGTCGACGGCCAGTTCCAGCACAATTCGGCCGAGGGAAGCCTCATCTGGCATCTCGACCGCATCGACCCATCGTACGTATCACTTGTGACGGTGCCTTTTCCTTTGGAACGGCAGCACTGATGTCTTCGGCTCTCTTAATCGTAGAAACAACACGGGTACGCTCGAGTTCACGGTCCCGGGCAACAACCTGGACGCGTTCTTCCCGCTGTCCGTCTCGTTCTTCTCCCGAAGTGTGTACAGCGACATTGAAGTTGAGGCCGTGGCCAAGGTCGCCGACCACTCGCCAGTGCAGTTTGGCTTTGAGAAGCTCCTGTCCACGGAGAACTACCAGATCGTTTAGATGTTTGAAGTAGAGACAACGAGACAGCGCCAGCCAGGCCTGCGGTTGGTCATGTGCATCGAGCGAAGCGCGCACGCAGCAGCAGCGCGAGGGAAGGCTAGCGAAACGACGGAATATAAAGAAGATTTGGTATCCACACACTACATCTCTATGGCGTCGGGCGGAAGACGCGCTTCTGCGAGGCGCGGAACAGCGCGTCCGTCTCGGCCCGCAGACACCGCTCGAGCATGTGCTTGACGGTTGTGCAGCTCTCTGGGGATCGCTCGCCGGCCTTGACTTGCTCCAGACACGCGTACCACTCTTTCAGTGACGCCGGGCACAGTGCCGTGCTCACGCAGTGGACGTAGCCGACGTACTTGACCTCGTTGCCCGTCATGCCCTCCACTCCGCTCTCGTCTCCGTGGCTGTGGGCGTGGCCGTGGCCGTGCTTCTTGAGCTGCTGCTGGCGCTTCATCTCATCGTTGCCAGCTTCGATCATCTCCTGGAACGCCTTGTCACATCCACGCAGCGCCGCGTACTCGCCGCCGACTCGGCGATCCGTCGCCAGTGCGAGCAGCTCTTTCTCACTCAGATCGCCTTCCTGCGCCATCTACCCAGCGAGTATGCATACAAACAGGCAGCTGCGGTCAGGATATCACTGTAGCAGTATGTAGGTTATCATGGACCACAGTACTCACAGCGTGGAAGCGCAGCGTGGACATGCATTGGGGGAAGAGGTTGCCATCCATCGTGGTCTCTTCGATGATGGTTGTCAGGTTTTGGGCCCACGTTTCCGGACAGAAGTTGTTAACAGACAGGAGTTCCTAACATGATCTATTCCCTCTGAACAGTGCCACCCTATGTCACAACTTAGCCCAGGCATCTACGGGTCCTCCTCGTCGTCGTCCTCGTCATCTTGCACCGTGCGCACGAGAGTGGAGCGCTGAGGACGCTGGCGGTTGATGTTCATGTACGCTCGGCGCTTGGCGCGGAAAACGCGCTTGTACAAGTAGGTCAGGGTCATGGTGATGATGAGGCCCCCGAGACCCAGGGTCAAGTACCCGTACCCCAGCAGCGACGAGCTGTTGTTCGAGTTCTTCACCTTCACGTCAGCGTTCTGGACACCAGTGAGCGACACATCGTCCACTTGTGTTGGTGGAGGAGTAGTGGACGCCACAGATACCGTTGGTTTGGCCGTCGTTGGCGGTGGCGTGGTGAAGTCCGGTTCTGTAGCGACCTCATCGTCATCGTCCGTCGTATCGTCGGATTCATCAGTGACCTGAGGTGCAGGAGCCGGCGTGGTAGTTGAAGGGGCGGTGGTCGCTGGAGCTGTACTGGCTGGAGCTGTAGTGGCTGGAGTCGCAGTCGTCACGACTGGGGTTTGCGACGTGGCTGGTGCCTCAGTACGCGCTGTAGCAGTCTTCTGCTTGGTCACGACCGTCACTTCGATCACTGGCGAGTACCAGTTGAGAGAACCCTTCACTTGGTAGCCGTTCCACTCTTCACTCCACGACGGATTCGTACGAGCATTGACGTAGTGCGACTGAGGAGGAATATGCGGTGATGGCATGTCCTCTCCGTTGGCAGCTTGCGACTTCCACCCCTGGTCGACGACCGCAACAGCGCGGAGGTAAAGCTTCTTGGACGCTTGGCGGTGAAGATCCACGCAGGACACGAACAATGACGTGCCCAGCGTGTCAGCGTTGTCTGGCTTCGTCGGAGCCTTGTCTGCATCCGACAAATCGAAGAAACGACTGCAAAGCACAGATTTCTACGTAAGACAGTCTGCAGGAGCCACCGTCATCGCAAAGCCACGCACCGAGTCGTTCCCTTCTGCAGAGCCGATTCAGAGATGATGCCTGCAATACAGAAAGGTTGCGTCAAACACGCTGCGATGAAAACGTTGCCAAGAGGCTGGTGCCACCTACCAGCTACGGCGAAAGTCGAGTCGGACGCGAGTTGGACATGGGTTTTGTCGACCATGACAGCTCCAAGCACCTCCCACGCGACCTGGAGCTTGAGAGCTTTCCCCTCCTCGACCTCAATGCGGCAGTTCACCGAGTCACACGACGCGACCTGGGCTGACTCCGCTGCGTAGGCTCCACATCCCATGCCCAGGAGCTGTTTGCTGTCTTTCACAAACAAACTTGCCGAGGGGAACAACTCGTGGGACGCCTTGACGACCGCGGTGGCAGGCAACTCCACGGGGGCGTCCACCCAGCGCAAGTACGGCTGCACCATGTCCATCAGCATGAGGGCCAGTCGTACGTTTTGTGAAACGTGGCCGAGAACGGGCACTCCCTCTTTGATGGCGAAGTAGTCCAGCTCGGTGTTGTAGAGGTCTTCTAACTGGCCCAACGCGCTTTCGAGCGGGTGCTTGTTGTTGGACGTTTCCACGAGAATGTTGAATGCACGATGCGTGATGTTGTTGTAGACAGTCTTCTCGGCTGGGTATCCTCCGAACGTCGTTGGCTCACACGGCTTGAATGGCTTGTGGACACCGCCTTCGTCGTTCGTCACGAACTGATTCTCCCACGACGCAGCGTACCCCCAATCTTCCATGCCACCGGTCACGCCGTACACGATGTCGTTCATTGTACCGGTCGGATACAGCGTCTGGTCGGCAAAAGTGCCCGCAAAAACGGCCAGCGTATTCGCCAGCGCAGCCTGCGCTGCGTCATCAGGGGACTTCTGACTGCGGTGGCTGTTGCCGGGAACGTAGTGGTTCGGCGAACCCCACTCGTACGAGATCGCACGCATACCGCCGTGGAATGTGATCGCGAGCTGGAAGATGTGGTCGCGCCAGAGCTCATTCACGACGCGCGAGGTCATCGTCTGCATGCACTCTTTCCCCGAGCGCATGTAGTTGTAGTCGCGGTTCGGGTCCACCGAGAGCTCTTCGCGGGTCTCGTGCGCGTAGCCGTAGGCGTTGGTCATGGGCGTGATGACCACGTCCCGAGTGTTTACCAAATGGTGCACCCAGCGCTGCGTGTGGAGCGACTCCGAGTCCTTGAGCGCCTCCGCCTCAGCCGATTCTGGATGCGCGTACGCAGTCGCCAGCTTGGCCACGAGCGCGATCATTTCGATGGTCGTGATGGGTCCGATGCGCTCGTTGCCGTGCAGCGCGCCGCTGAAAAACACCTGCGGACGGTCCGTGTGGGCCGCCAGCGTCGAGTGGTTGGTCATGTGCACGACGAAGTGCTTGCACGGCACCTCTTCGCCCGTGGCGTCGTCCTCCACACACGTGAGCTCCTTCGGATACGGCAGATTATACTTGTCCTGGGCCACGTACACCCGCAGCAGCTCCGGGTACGTCGCATTGAGCTCCTTGAGGTACGCGACCATTTGGCCGTACGACCGGTACTTGAACGGCTTGGCCTCCACTTCAGGGACCCGGAACAACGTGGCCATGCACAGCGCCATCGTGACAGCCATCGACATGGCCTTGGACACCTTCATCGTGGCCCACTCGCCCTGTAGACGCAGCGAAATGCCTCCCTGCCGCTTGCCGTCCCCGTGTGATCCGCAGAATCAGCGGTGCCTTTGCGGTTGTCAAACCAGCCAGAGATCAAACAGGTCAGGTCTGACTCGTCCAGGTGAACATACGGGTTGATGGGCTTGATCGCATCAGAACCCGTTTTGACGAAAGATGGCCCACGGGCCGTGGCGGGCTCCATTGTTTGACCATCATTCCGACCAAGACCTCTGGCATCTTATCTCGAGCGTTGATCTATCCATCTGACCTGCTCGCCCGTCCAGACACATTGGAGAAACGCAGCGGACGGAAGAAGACAACGAGAATGGAGCGCTTCGCTGTGGGCGACATCGTGCGCTTCCATCGCGGAGAGTACAGCCACGTGGCCATCTACGCGGGCCAGGGCCGTGTCATCCATCTGTGGTCGCCCTCGGACGCACGATCGTTCTCTGTGCGCATCGACTCGATCCGCCACGTGCAGAACTGCCAGCGCACGGACGAAGAGCTGCTGTCGGCGCTCGACAATGACGACAACGACGAAGATCCGCATGCACCGCAGCTGTACACGCAGGAAATGGATGTCAAGATGCACCGTCGGCATGACGTGGAGCCGTTCAGCGGCGAGGAAGTCGTGCGCCGCGCCAGGACGCGACTGGGCGAGACGCGGTATGACTACCTGACCTACAACTGTGAGCACTTCGTCACGTGGGCGAGATACGGCGTGGGTGCCTCGCCTCAGGCGACCTCGCACACGAACCAAGTGCTTGCGGGTGCGTTGCTGGGCGCGGCGGTGGGCGGCATCGCCGGCCTCGTCGTTGGCGGGGCGATCTCCTTCTTCTCCAAGATGAATGCGCTCTCGACGTCATCCGGTGGTGTATCGTCTGGCAGGATGCTGGAAGAGGAAGTTTCTAGTGACGATGATGCGGACGCAGGCAGTTCTCATTGGCATGATGCCCAAGAAGAGTCTGAGGGTGACCAACACGACCGGCGCCTAGCTCGCGAGCGGCTGCTGGAGGACATCACAGCAATGCAATTGGAAGATGACGGAAGTGTCGGGGAGTTCGAAGCCTGGGCAGAAGCTCGCCACCAAAGCCGAGTTCAAGCGAATGCACGGTCATACTCTGATGACCGCCACAACGCGCTCGCGAGCCGTTTGGCAGACGACAAGCTCCTCTGCGGGTATGTTCCTCATTGTGTTAATGCGTCGAAAACCGTCAAGCTAATACGTTGGCTGTATATGTAGAATCTGCTTCTACGATCTCCAGCTCACGCGTGCAGTGGCGTTCCCGTGTGACCATTTCACGTGCAACAAGTGCTTCGACGCACTCGTCACGAACGCGACTGGCCACAAGTGCTGCCCCTACTGCCGGTGCGTCCGTCGCCTCTAATGTTTACGAGTTTGAAGGCAAAGCTGACTTCTGGGTGTCTTGATTTAGCATGAACATCACGCAAGTGCAGGCGATCCATCGCTCCACGAAGCAAGCCGCCCGTAGTCGACTCGCGTGGGAGCTCGAGACCATCCACTCCAACGCCAGCGCAGTGCCGTCGATGTAGTCGACTCGACATCGTCTCGGATAGGAACTCTCATCGGCAAAACTCATTTATGTATTACGTTTCTTCTACGTGTAACTTCACTTACGCACTCACCAAAACATGCAAAACCAGTCTTCAAAACACAAACGAACGCATCACAAACCCTTCCACTGCCACTCGAGTGCGATGTTCTTGAGCTGGTTGGTCTGCTGCTCCATAGCTTCCATCGTCTCTCGGTGGGCTCGTGCCTGCTCTCGACGCCACTGGCGCTCAGCCGTCGCTGCCTCTTGGTCCTGCTCAATCTTGCGCATGAGAAGTTCAATCGCGCGCTCAGCGACACTGATCAGTCTGCTGAGGTCGCTCGATCCCGTGGAGGAGTCGGGCTTCTGAAGAAGTGCGGCACGCTTGGTGGCTGTTGGAGCCGTCGATGCAGCGTCGGCTGGGCGTTTAGAATTGCGGTGAGGCACGCGGAGATCCATCGGGATGATGTTCACCGGTGGCGGAAGGGGGTGGACGCGTGTGGCTTCGGATAGCGTTGCGGAAGCTTGGACAACACCGATGGAAGAGCGTGCAACCGGAATAGCAAGTGGCTGAGGAGGAGCTCGTTGAGGCTGACACTGGACTTGCGGCTGGACCTCATTCATTCCCGCCACCGCACTTTGTTGAGGTCGAGCGGCTTCTTGTCGTGGCTGTGCCACTGTCGGTCTGACCGGCACCGTGGAAACTTCCAACGACGGTAGCGCCTCTTTTGACTGCGCATCCTTCATCAGGCGATCGTAAAGAGCATCCAACTGTGCCGCCTTCTCCAGATCGCCGTCCATGTTGACGATCAATGCGTCCAGCTTGGCCACCTTGAGCTCGTACTCGCTCTCATTCGTCACACCCCGACGCAACATCTTGTCCTGTCCTTCCTTGCGCTGTGTGACCATGCGATAGAAGCGCGCACGGCACGATGTCGCGTTCAAACCCGTCATCGTGCATCCGGGGTCGCCGTTCAACGCGTCGGCAACCTGCTTCCACGCGCTCATCACGCCGCCGTGGTAGCTCCACGGCGCCATGCGCTCCATGCGCTCGAACAGCAGCATATCGTCGCGCCACGTGAATTGCTGCCGCGGTGCCTTCGTTGCAGTCATCTCCGCCATGTTGCCCCGTTTTCGTTGGCGTTTTCTCTTTTGAGTTGGATTTCTTTCCGTCCAACGTTTGTTTGCTTGGCGCCAAAGATTTATTACGTCGAAAACTTCAACATGCGAAAAATACGCGGCAGTAAATTATGGGATACTCACTGTATTTTACGGCCCACTTCCCAACATCTTGCATCGAATTACCTGCCGTGAGGTGCGCTGCTTACTGGATGCTGTTCGGGTTGGCCCAAACACAGGGATCTAAATAGCAAACGCTCGACTTTAAATACCAGGATTGGCGTGTGGTGGCACCCGTCTGTAATGCAGTTTCAACACGAGGCGTTCAGAACCACGGAATATCGTTGATTTGCTTTGTTGTCTCGAATATACGGTAATCTATATATATTACCGTGTATTACCGTGTATTTAGTTGAAGTGTCTCCGTCCGTGCCCCAGCGCTTGTTCTTTTGCTACTCCACTCTCCACGAATCCGCATCCTGTCGTGTGAGGGTGTGATTCGATGGGTTAATTTTGCCACCATGTCACGGTCGGGCTGGGCTGTTCGGTCGAGGCATGGTGATTGGGTCTTGTGACAAGACTCTTGTCTTGACTGGCTATTTGAGACCATTTTTTTCAAAACCGGTCTTATCGACCATTGGTCGATTTCGAGAAAAACGCCCCCAAAGAACTCACTCCGCATAAGTACGAAAACCAGCGTCGAGAGCAATGACCACAAAAGCGAATCAGTATAAAACAGATAAAAAACAGGTAGCATCGCTCTCCGCGCGTCGAGTGGGCGAGGACAGATGTCAAAGTGAACAATAAGCGGCAGTGAGCATGGGTCGGGATCCGACTACGACTCGGACTCCGACTCTCCCTTCGAGTTCGTGTTAAGCTGCGATTCCAGTGAAGAGGAGGAGATCGAGCCGTACGATTTTCCGTACGTGTCGCCGTGGATACAGTCGCTTATAGGAAACCTCCTAAACCAGTACATTTGGCTTGTATAAAACATTAATAAAACATTTGGTTGGACTTTTTCGTTGAGTTTCTCCCGTCTTTTCTTATTGTAAAAGCGTCGGTTGACGTATCAAACGGCACTGTTTGATTCAGCAGCTCGAGACGAACATTTTGGTGTGTGAAACTTGAAATCGACTTTTTGGTCCCCGCATCGAGGTCCTTCATGCCGAGAACTGTAACTCAGCCT
>JAADXN010000357.1:0-26476 GCA_023337875.1 Pythium apleroticum | reverse complement strand
ATGCGGCAGCGAACGTCGCGATGAACGACGTCACCAGCAGCACCGAACACCATCCAACGGGCTCGGTCGACCACGCCCACATCGCGAGTCACCTCGCAAACGACTTCGCCCACTGGCAGGTTCGTCATTTCGCAAGTTAGATATAGCTAGCAGTGGGTTTTACGCCCGGCTTTTGGGCTCTAAACAAGCAGCTCAATAGATCTCATTTCATCATCATCAACACTGTGGTGGTCGTGGAGACCAAGGGCGAGTGGCTCAAGAAGTTCATCGAGCGCGAGATGGCCGTCAGCTGCGGCGACAACGTCGTCATCAGCAACGGCATGTACGTGCACACGGCCGGCGTCAAGTACACGTACAAGTGCACTGCCAAGGGCTCGGGCTCCGTGACGAACCTGGAGCGGTCGGGCCACCCGACACGCACGGGTCCGGTCCTGCCGACAGATACGTTCAAGCTCATGATGAACGACTACCTGTACTCGACCGAGTTCACGACCATCGCGGGGGTTGTGTACACGACGCTCGTCAAGCCAGTGGAAGCCAGGCGAGTGGACGACGCGCTGCAGCAGTACGTCAAGAGCCTGCCGGACGCCAACCTATGCGAGAACGACCCCACGGTGCGCTCGCTGGTGACGTTCTAGACGCGAGCGCACCGTAGGGTCATTCACGAGTGGCTTCAATAGCAACGAGTATGGCGGGGGATGCATGCATACAGTGAGTTTAAAAATTTCCAGAGGCGTTTGAAGGTACGAGGGAATGGGGGGATCGGTTTTGCAGCGCGTATCAGTTTTGGCGAGAAAGCTGTTTAGGCAATCAGAGGGGCTGCTTTCGTAACCTGCATGTTTGCATATATATATTCTATTGATATTTCCTTGGAAATATGATACTCTGCACGTTTGAATATACATAATCTATTGATACGTGTTAACTTTGACATATGATACTCTGTTGGAGCAACATCCAAGTTCCTAACTGCCATCGAACCTCGCACGACCCAGCGTTTCTTTGTGAATTTCATGTGGCCCACATGAATGACAGCACATGAGCCAATGGTGACCGCACTTGGGACGCCAGTGCGAAAATGGCGACTTCCATGCGGCGATGGCACGCCGTGATGCGCGCTGCCGCGCATGCAGCGCCACAGCGACCGCTGCTACGTGTGGGACACCAAGCAAAGCGTGCCTTCAATGCGCACAGGCAACCAGTGCCGCAATCGCGGTCGTTTTCCGCCCACGCAAACAGCCAGATCGCCGCGCAGGAGTGGGCCACGCTCGACGCCAACGCCGACGAAACTCTCTCTGCTGTGGACGCCTCAGCGTCTCCATTGCCGCAGACGAGCAGCTCAGCATCTCCGTCCAATCGTGCGCTTCGCAACATGCTTTTCACGCCCGAGATCTCCTTCAGTGAGGCGCAGCAGGCCTTCGAGCAGCTCCAGTCTCGTGGCCTGCGGCTCACGGGCCGCCACTACGCCGCGTTGATGGAGAAGGCGAACGTCGAGCGCCGCTACGACGCTGTGCGCTCGCTGTTTGACGAGTTCTGCGGCGCGTTGGAAGCGCAGCGCGTCGTGGAGCACAAGACGCCCAAGACCACGTGGGAGTTCCACTCGTCCGGGCGGCTCCAGTTGCACCGCCACGTGCTGTGGGCCATGCTGCGCGGCATGGCTCCCAACAAGCGCACGCGCTACATGCAGCGCCACTTCCGCAAGTACGAGATCGCCAGCAAGAGCAACCGCATCGGCGTGTACGAGACCGACGCGCTGAGTTTTCTGCTGCGGATGGAGTGCATTTTCAAGTTTGCGGCCCAGCGCGAAGACGACGAAGGCAACGTGGACGAGGACGGCAATGTGCGCCGCAAGCCAGTGGAGGGAGACGCGTGGCTCGAGCGCGTGCAGCTCATCCTGGACGCGATGCGCATGCTGCGGTTCAAGGCGAGCCACTCGAGCGTCCACGCGCTGTTCCACTTTCTGATGCACCGTCCAGACGTGGCGCTGGCCCACGAAGCCAAGACGAACGAGGAGGAGACAGAGGACCAGATGATCCAGCGTGTGTTGTTTGATCTGCTGGACCAGCACCTGCGTGTGCTGGACCGCACACCGTGGCTCGTGTCGCTGGCCGTGAGCACAGCGGCGTCTGCCGGCCGCATCCCACTGGCCATTCAGCTGCTGACGGACGCAGAGCAGCGCAATATCTCGGTCGACGCCGCGTCGTTTGCCCATGTTGTCGCAAGTGCCAAGGACAACGAGACGCGTGTGGAGATTGCGGACCTGTACATGCGAGCCAAGGACGCGAACCGCATCCATGAGAGCGAAGACAACCACGCCATGAAGAACTATCTGCTGCTGTACGCGATCCATGACGGCAACTTCACGCAGATCATGGAGCTGCTGCATGAGATGGAGTTCCACAAGATCACGGCGACGCCACGCACGGTCACCGCGCTGCTCGTGAGTATCGCGACGTACCGTTCGCGTATCCGCTGGCAGCTTCATGAGAATGAAGAGGATGCCAGTCGCATTGAGAGTCTCGAGAGACAACTGAAAGCCTGTCCGACGATCCAACAGCTTCTGCACACCTTCCCGACGGCGATCCAGAGCGACCAGCACACGTCTTCCCTGGCGATCTTGCAGGCGCTGCGGGCCGGTGATATCGACGACGCGCTCAAGGTGCTGCGTGCGGCATCGGCTCATCCACTGCGTGCTGAGTTGTTTTCTCAGGTTCTGTATGCGCTACTCGCGAGTGAGGCCCACGCCAAGCATGATGTGCTGGCTGTGCGAGAGGTGGAGAAGCTGTACGACACGCAGCACCCAGGCGCGGGCAAGCGCGAGTACCTGAACGCGCAGCTTCTCAACCTGTGCGAATCGAACCAAGACTTTGTGACGGCCATCGCAGTACTGGACTACTGGCAGGCGAGCGCCCGCTCTCCCCTGAGCAAACGCGCTGCGAAGCGTGTCTTTGAAGTCGTGAGTAAGCAGTTAAAGGCCGTCCAAGATCCAAGTTCATCTACCGTCGAAAGCTCCATGGACGAGGACGAGGGATCTCTCGGTGTTCGCTACAAGGTCGGTGGTGCCGAGCTGTCTTACAGAGGAATCCTGGAACGATACCCGGTGCTCATCCCCGTGGATGCGTGGTCGGTGGGCCACGCACTCATGCGATCTGCCACCGCCGGTCTCATCGAGGACGTCATCACGCTGCTGCAGGCCGCCCAACAGAAGAACCTGGAACTGGAGCCTGTGGTCTACAAGGCCTCGCTGGATGTGCTCCTGACATCGGCCAAAAAGGAGGACGGAGACGTCGCTGCCAAGGCGCTGCGAGCCTGCATCGCTGCCATGAAGGATAGCGGCACGTGGGACGTTCTCGCCGAGCGGTACCCAGAGTTCACGGCGAGTTGCTGTGTGTAGGGCCGTGAAGGCGTAGTAGTCGTGAATATAGAGTTTTCATCTGCATATCGCCTGCGTGAATGACCTGAACCGAGACAATACTGCTTGTAGTGCGCGCAAACCCAACGGAAGGATGCCTCGTCCGATGCGACGGTGCATCGAATCCTATTTTTGCCATCAAAACTGAGTGCCCCCAGGAAGCGCTTGGCCGCAAAGCGTGGGACTCGCACGCCGAGACTGTCAGTCTCATCACTGCGAGTGTTCGACACACCATCCGTGATGCCCGAGTAGCGGGCTCCGTCATTTGTTCTCCTTCTAGACAGTTCTCTCTTGTCTCTCTCCTCTTGACTTGGCTGCTGCGAGTGTCGTACGTGGATGTGTTGCACAGTACGCGAAACTGAGAGTGAGGGTATGTGTGGCTCCAGCAGCCGTCACCCTTAGCGCGGCCACGCTTCTCCTCGACCACTCGACCACTCAGTTGAGCTTGAGCAGCTTGAGCTTCACTGGATTCGATGCATAGTCGCAGAAGATGAGTCCGTTCAAGCCTCCGCTTTTTTCACGTTCTCCGCACCGTCACGTTCCTTCCGAATTGGTCATCGCGACGAGTTGCTCACCCCTCGTTGGCTCTTTCGAGACCATTCTATTCCAGGCATCGGCAACGCAGTCTTGTGGATGCAGACTGCGGGTAGGTCTCTCTTCCAGAGTCGCTTCGTGGTTGAACACTTCGGTCTCTTCGTTCGTCGTAACCTCACCTGGTGCCTTTTTGGAGGAGGTCGGAACTTGTCGTCGAGGTCTTGTTACCTACAAATGCAAAACTGACGATGGCAGTTCGTGCGTGCGCTCGATGGTTTCGCGGCTTTGTGGGCGTGCCTGTATCTTTGTCAATCAGCACCAGCACGACCCTTGAGGCCTTTGACACAAGCGCATTGGGGGCTGCCAGACCCATCGTGATAGTAGTCGGGTGTACCATGGCCATATTCTCGACTCGATCATCGAACGCCGCCTGAACTAAGTTTGGTGCTAGTCGGATCCACTCACAACCACGTCAGCATTGCACATCCAAACACGGCATTTGCTTTGGTATTTCGATTCATTGGTCGACTCAGCTCACCGTCATATCAATGTGGGCCAGGCGATGGTGTGGACTTGCCCATGGGCACCCACTCTCCTGTCGACAGTCGATGCAGACGCTGCACGGCGGCATCGCCCCAGTCCACGTTCTGGATACTCACGCCCAGCACGAACACGACGTACAGTACCCACGTCACGTTAAACATCTTGAACGCGTACATGTTGTTCTTGCCGATGCACTTGCCCATCCACGGGCAGTGGTGGTCGTAGTCCTCGATACACACGCCGCAGTCGTCGCAGTGCTCCGTGTACGCGTCCTGGGTGATCTCACACACGTCGCAGTACCGAGTCCGAGGGGAGAACCGGCCCCCGGGGGATCTGGAAGGCGAACTCGTCGGCGTTGCAGCCGCTCGAACGCGAGCCAGGCCGCCATTCTCCGTGCCATCACTCGAATCTCCATCACAGAGTCTGTCGTCTTCATCGTCGGAGGCGACAGTGACGATCGTGTCCTTCATGTCTTCGGAGGCCTTGGGGCGTCTCGGTGGGAAGACGATGCCGGGGTCTACGCAGGCCACGCCGTACAGGAAATACAGCGTCGTGCAGCAGAACCCGACGGTGATGAGCGAGTAGTACCACGGCATGAGCACGCACTGCTGGTGGAGGAACATGGCCGTGCAGCCGACGATAATGCCCAGCGTCACGCAGACGCCGATCCAGTGGGGGCCTACGAGGACCAACTCCCGCTTCACGCGGCCTTGACGCAGCACGCGACGCTCACGCAGGATCTACATCGACACACAGACACACAGTTAGAATGGATAACCTGATGGGACGCAGGCAGCGAGAGGAGCCGTACGTAGCTCTGGCTGGCAGTATCAATCAACTGGCAATTAGTGAGGCGATTGGGTGGTGTTTACAGACGATACAGAGAGCGTACCCGATCTTCGGAAGATTGCAGCGGCACAGGCATGCGAAGGGGTCTGTGGTGGGCTGCGCCTGCGCCGCCATGAGCCAGCGCTGCTCGTCGTCGTCGTCTCTTTCCGTGTCGTGGCTGGGTTTCGCGTCATTTCCGACGCGCTTCTGCTTGTCTTCGAGTGCTTTCCGCTGGCGCCGCAGCTCATCCCACTGGTTACGGAGCAGGGCATCCTCAGGCTCACCATGCGTGCCCACAGTGCTCACACGGACATCGCTACGCTCGACGATTCCGCCCGGTCGGCTCATATTCCCACGTCGGCGGTTGGCTTCTCATGGAGAAGTCGTTGCGGGTTCAAGTTCGGTTCCTATCTGACATGATACATTTTCGGCTAGGTGTTAGGTGTTGTTTGTATCGGAACAATGTCGGATAGGAACACACCGGGAATGTCAACCAGTCAAAGATCGAAGCCCCAAGCGTCACTGACGTCACAGGATTCCGCAGCCAAGCGGCCACAAGCACGTGCCTGCGTGAATCCAGGCATCGACGCGTTCTTCGATGCGGTAGCGTCAACAGTTGACATGTGGAGATCACGTCGCCAACTTCTTCATTTCTCCTGTCCATGGTGCCGCTGCGTTGTGGATCCGCCGCTTCTCATGGGGAGGGAGGCTCATCTGCGGAATTGGCGCGCGTCGCAGGTTTGTTCAAGCAGACGAACTGCGTGAATGAGGCAGTCATCTTCGGATTGTGACGGCCAGCAGTCCAGGAGATCATCCAGCCAAGTACACTGTACATTGGACGCCTCCTGGCGGTGAGGCTGACTCGAGGTGGCCATATTGGCGGGGCCTTCTCCCGCGGCAGCTCCTCTGCTGTCGATATCCTACAATACCGCTGTGGAGTCGGCTCGCAGGTGCACGAGGCACCATATTGGACTCTGGACACTCGACTGTTCCTCAGCCGCATGGAAGTACGAACAGCTCTCTGCCTCCTCGCAGGCGCCATCGCCCACATGATCCAACCAACTGCCCGCATTGAGAGATCCTTTTGGTATCCGACTTTCTCCACGACGTAGAAGAGCGAGCTGGATGTCAGCGCCATGAACAGCGTGTTTTGGTGGAGAGTCACATCCTGCTTTCCCATATTGATCCCGATCCCAGCTGCAGTCACGACCACCGCCATGGTGTCCGCAGCTGGACATGGAATCAATGGCGGCGACGGACTCAATCACGACGATACTGAAATACTGGCAGATTCCATCGGATCCACTTCAACATGCGAAAGCATGGAGCGTCGTGCGTGCGTGGGTTTCCTGGTGGCTTGCCGTAGATGAGGCGCGTCATCTCGCACGTTGTCCACTGAGTGGCGGCGGTTGTGTTTGCGCGCACGACTCGCTTTCCGTGCGACACACCCACGCGACGCACGTCAGGATCTGAGGCACATTTAAGTCGCTTGAAGAAGCCAACACTCGCACAGAAATTCCTGCTTCGGCACAGAGCCGTCTATTTCCACAGCCCTCAGGGCTTCCATTCTCACGGAGGTTTCTCAAGTTCTCAAACTCAACTCAACCCACCGTGTGAAGCGCGTGTGTGGTGGAAGACTCTTCATTACGGACCGTGAGCAGCAGCGCAGACTCACTCGTTTTGTCGACCAGCTGATGAAGCGGAACAGCTGAAATGCGGAACCTACACCCAGCCTTCAAGAATGCTCTCACAAACGAAAATGTTCCAACATTTTCCCATTCCGCAGGCGTCCTGGAACACGTTGTGCGTGCTGCGCGGCGTGCGGGATCAAGTTCCACGCGTTCGTTGACTGGTGTAGATCGCATTGTGTTGTGACCGGGGTTCCGCCGCGTCCGCGTCACATCGCAGTTTCGTTTGTGTCCGGTTCGGTTCCGCAGAATGATGGATGGGAATCACCATTCCACAAATCGCAATTCGCGACGCCTTCGACTGGAACAGGAACGATGACTGGCGAGGAACCCCACACAATCGCAGACCAGTGCATGAAGACACGTCAGTGCCGCTGCACCAGCTTGATCTGCCGATCGCTGAAGCAGCAAGATCCTTGATGTGGGGATCAAGAGGCGAGGGAGCCGGCTCTGATTTTGCTGGCTTGTGGATACAGTCGACCTCTCACGTCCACAACCAAGCCTTGCTTCCAGATCTTGCACCTGTAATCAGTATTTTTGCGATATTCGCGAAGCCAGAGCAAACTCGTGGGTTGTTCCCAGTCGTTTGATGTGGCACAGACAGTCGACAGTCGGGACATTCCGCTGGGCTTGCGTAAGTAACCCTAGTCCTGATCGGCGTTGCACCAAATGATACCTTTGACACCCGATGTATTCAGATGAAATGAAGACTTCAGTTGATACAATGATCATACAATAACCTCTATAAAATACAATCACCAGCATAACTGATGTACGGTTTGTGGATAGAAAGCTACAGGTCTCACACAGCTCAGTGATTGGGGTGTGACTCTTCGGTTCTTTGCACGCACTCACCACGTTCGCTGGAAAGGCACGCACGCCTTTGATCAGCCCCAATCCATCATGGAAAACCTGCGCCAAGGAGAATGTTCTGTGACTGGCCATGGCCGTCAAACGACCAGGCGCGGGTTGGTTGTCCAGTCGGAACCGATTGATCCCAGTCGCTCACTCCTCATTTTGCTCCGCGCCAGACAACCGATTATCCATCGTTCTGTTCCGATCACCATGCTGCCACCAATGCTCCCGATCAACGCCGTGCACACGACTGTCATTGACACCCGCAAGGAAGGCAGCCACACGGACTACGCGATCCGCGTCATGCCCAAGTTCGGCGGCAACAGCGACGGCGAGATCGTCTACCGCCGCTTCTCAGCGTTCCTGCAGCTGCAGCGTCTCGCGCGCCGCCACTTCGAGGACAAGCGCTGCACGTGTAGCGGCAACGACAAGGAGTGTCTGCTCTCCAAGTTCGTCGAGCCGGTCTTCAGCGCGACTGAGTTCCCGGTGATGCAGGGCCGCTTCCTCGGCAAGAACTCCAAGTCTGTGGTCAAGGATCGCGTGCTGTTCCTGAACGCATTCCTGCTCGAGCTGGAAGAGGCGGTCCAGAAGTGCCCGCCTATGCTGATCCAGCGCTGCGAGAAGGAGAACTGCAAGCTCACGAAGCTCATCAAGAGCTTCTACGGCTGTATGGAGATGAACGAGACGCGTCCACAGCACTCGGGCTCGATGTAAACGCCTCGCTCGATCCACGACTGCGGCTCTCCATCACGTCCATGTCATCCCAACACAAACCCCAGAAATCATTCGATTCCACATCTGCACAAGATACTCAAGCCAACACGCATCTCCACCAAACCACTGCAGAAGACCGCGTCCAGGCTACTACGCTACACACAGTGCTCGCTCCACTCCCCATAGCAAGCTGCTGCCGTACTACAACCACCGCAAGGCCAGCCCAAGATCACAGCACGCTCCGATCGAAGGAGCCGTGCCGATCTCGCTGGCCTCAGAGCACCGTCCGTACTGGATCCCATTTATTTAGCTAGGAAGAGCCTTGCATATCCAGACAGATCATAGAGACATCCAATCCAGAGCCCGACTGCAAGGCTTCTTGCTTTTTCCACTCACATCATCATCGCCTGTCTTCATTCATCCATCCATCCATTCCCAACCGGATCTTCTGTTGGTGTCTCCAAATCCAAACACTTGTTCTGACAACTGAGGCCCTGGTCCAAAAGTCGAAAATCGATTCTCGGTCTCAACCAGGGAGCCGTTGATTGGCTATTCAAATCACCTAACCCTTCAAATCGATTCTCGTTTGAGAACGACTGACCGACATGTTCTCAAAACGGGATCGATTCTCAAAAATTTGATGTGGTACACATGATAATTGAGAACGAGAATCAAAGTTTTGGACCAGGGCCTGAGCGCTGGCGGATGGCTGGAGCATCAGCTGTTGTGCCGGCTCAAAACTCCAAAAAGTTGGCGCCCCAGTTTGAAATTCGAGATTTGTCCCCCATGAGGTGTTATAGATCATGAAAGGTCGCATGGAATGGCACACAAGGAAACTCATCCAACGAACGAACATGGAGCGCGTGAAGGATGCGGAGCACTGGGCGCAGCTCAAGGAGATCAGCGAGAAGAAGCTGCTGGGTACGTCCTTAGTGTGTAGAGATGCGGAGAAGGTTACTGACGAGAGAGGGTCAGTTGTCGACGCACACAAGGACTGGTGCGGCCCGTGCAAGATCATGGAGCCGACCTACAAGCGGCTGATCGCTGAGATTGAGAGATCCGAGCAGCGTGTGATCTTTGCGAGCGTGAGATACTCGCTGTGTTGGGCTCAGGAGGAACTCGATGGGTGTTGACGCGGAAGTGGCTGTAGGTGAACGTGAGCCATGGGATGGAAGGCGTCGACGACAACGGCAGCTGCAAGCCACGCTTTCTTCTCTTCAAGGTGAACACCTCGTGCACGAACAGGTTGTTAATCATAGCGGGAGCTGCATGTTCTCATTCATGTTGTAATTGATTCATCGTAGGACCGCAAGGTTGTTGGAGAAGTGAACGGTGCAAACGCGCCACAACTCGAGCATCTCATTCAGCAGCACCTGCCATCACTCTCGAGCTTGGACGATGATCCATAGTCAAAGCGAGTTTACTTCATATACGAGAACGAATGCGATCGCGATTCACTTAACGTGCTAGGCTTGTGATCTTCCTTGGGTCATGTGTTGGTTTAGCAGGGTGGAGGGGCGAAGATGAATCCAGCTTCGACGATTCGACCTTCACGACAGCGCTTGCAGGCGTCTCTACGGTGCTCAAATCAGCCAAAATGATCTTTCGAGTACGCAATAATCGTCCCCACCTGTACGAGAAGTTCTATCCGTGATGGAGGAGAAGAAGAGTGAGCAGACGAAACCGGCGATATCCCAAGGCAAGACTTACGTGGTTTCCTGTGACGCCAACGAGTTAATACTTGCTAATGATCCAAAGCTGCGCATCGACATCCTCACCACAGTTGCTGCACTTCCAGTCGCCCTGTGAATCCGGAGAGAGCGGATCGTGATCAGTAGCCACCAGGACGAAGTGCAACCATTTGCGAGAATCACGTACAGGCCACCACATCATGTGCGGAGGAGGAATGGCGTCTTCGCTGAGCTGGTTATTCTGGAAGCACAAGGCAATGGTCAGTGTCTACCCTGCTGAGATGTATGCGCTGTGTGTCACCGAGTTAGTTGGTGGGAAACTCGACGGGCAGAACGGGGTCGCGTCTGGCGCCAAACCGAAGAGCTTGCGGTAGTCAGGCACCACGAATGGGTCGCTCGATGACGACATTGGAGTATTGACGCCGTCGACTTGTCCGTTGCTCGTTGCCTTGAAGACTCCACTTGTGCTTTCCACATCGGTGAGTATGAAATACCGACGAGAGCGGATCCACAACACCACACCTTTCGTCGTAGTCGCCATCGCACGGAAACACTTCAATCGAATGCAACCCAAAGTAGCGCTTGAGAATCGGAAAGTCTTCGTCCTCCGTGTCGGTACTGCTGCCGTCGTCCGCGGAGGATTCACTGCTGCTCGAGCTGCTGATCTCGTGGGTCTCCTGGTTGCTGCGTCGACTGCGTTGATTCGTCGTCTTCAACACACTGGAGCAGCGCTGGCCATGGTGAGCGAGTAACATCATCGATGAGAGCTCCAGCGGCGTTGTGCTCCATATCGACTTCGTCAGATCTGGTGGACTCGGAAACAACGCCATCGGCGCGTCTTGTGGCCACGCATTCGATGCTGGTGGCTTTACCGGAGCCGCAGAGGCGGCTGCCGTCCGCCCACACAGGGCCACGTTGTGCTCAGCTTGATTGTCTTCCTTCAGCGTAGTTGTTACCTTCTTCTTGCTCTCCGCTTTCACGCTGTGCACCGGCTTCTCCACATCCTTGGCCTTCGTCATCACAGCAAGCTCTGCCGCCGGCTTCTTCGCACGCGGTTTCCCCACAACTTTGCGCGGTGCTGGTGGCTGGCGCTGACCCTGCACCACCACGAAGTTGTTGCTGTAGCCGGCATGCGGCTGCCACGCCTGCAGCGGCATGCGCGTCATCCCCTGCATGTAGTGGGGAATCACTGGCGGCTGCTGGCGCGGATGGCGCTGCTGCTGCGCGTACGTGGGGAACGGCGGCGGTGGCGGGTACATGGCGCTGTGTGCGTTGGCTTCTCTGGCGTCCTGTGGGCGTGTGCGCGGCGGAGGGGAAATCGAAGAATGGCACGGAGATCGCCCGCTCCGCGTCTGCTCTTGACTTGTTTTGTTGGTGACACGCAACAGCTGACCCACTTCAACTCGAAGACCATCACTCTCGGGTGAGTTTGTTAGATACCGTGGACATTGACGGACTGTGTCGGTTCCTAACATGTCTTGGATACATGTCCCAATTTCAGTACTTCGAACTACTGTCAGCAAGTCGCCCATTGATCACAATCGCAAGCGTCCTAGTTCTCTTGGGAAGAGAAGCGCGAAAGCCTCTCATGGCCACGACGAGATCCAACGATACTTGGCCCGTCCGAACTCTTCCATTTTGTCCATTGACCGAACGAATGTTGATGAATTGAAATTTCGAGTTAAGACAGGCTCACACAGCCTCAATTGGCTCCTCCGTCTCACTTCGCAGCTTTGGCTCCATACAATAGCAATTACGCTGTGGCCGTAGCGAAAGACACGGAGGTGCGCACGGTCGCGTCGTCCTCGCACAGAATGGCGCTCGGCATCTTCTTGACGTACTTCTCGAGTGCTTCATCCACGCGTTGGGCCTCCACTGGCTTGACCAGCGTCGTGTACGTCACGCCTGGGATCACCGTGAACTCGCTCGTGTACAGGAAGTCGTTGAGCACGAGCTTGAACGTGTCCGTGTCCAGCACGGCGCCTGTGCGCGTGGGCTGGTTGATCCACTCGAGGCTGGTGACGGAGCCAGTCTTGTAACCAGTGCAGGTGAACGTGTACTTTACACCGGCCGTGTGCACGTAGAGCCCGTTCTCCATGATGGTGTTTGTATCGCAGCTGCCGACCATCTCTCGCGTGATAAACTTCTTCAGCGATGCGCCGTTGGTCTGGACCACGATGATCGTGTTGCCGAAGGGCGACCACGCCACAACCTGAGCCATCGTGAACGTACCGGCCGGGTAGACCGTGTTCGTGCGGATCGCACCGCCGTTCTGGACGACCACGTCACCTGCGCCTGGGCCGTAGAACTCCAGGATCGCATTGGTGAAGATGTGAGCGATGGGGGCGTCCTGCGTGCGCACCACACGCTGCGTGAGATCCAGAGGCTTGCACAGCGTGCCGACGACGCGTGCAAACATCGTGCCGATCTTGGCGGAGTAGTCGCTGATGATCGTGTCGAGGGCCTTGTCGCTCGGCATCTCCTGGATGATCGGCACGGCCGTGTGCTCCATGCGGAAGACAGAGGCGAGCTTGTCGGTCTTCTTGAAGAACTCGATCCGCGACTTCCAGACCGAGCGGAAATCAAAGTCCGACTTGAGGTACGGCGTGCCGTAGTTGGTCTGCAGCATGGACGCGTGGTCGTGGCCGCCGTAGATCAAGTGGATGCCCGCGACCTCCTTCGAGAGACGGTTGTCGTCCGCCAGCTCCTGGTGTGTGAGCGCGATGATCATGTCCACGTTCAAAGCCTTCAGCTTGGCGACTTGGACCTTGGCTGCCTCAATCGGATCTGTCCAGTACAGACCTTTGCTCGTGTCCTTCATTTCGTACATGACACCGAAGAAGCCGATCGTGATGTTGCCGTAGACAGGATTGGTGAAGGTCTTGGTCGCGAACTCGGTCGTACCGCGCAGCAGCTTGCCAGTCGCAGCCTCATAGCAGTTAGCGTTGAGCCACGGGAAGTGGGTGCCGCTAGAGACGTTCAGGAACGCCTCCACGCCGAAGTCGAACTCGTGGTTGCCCAGACTCGCAAAGTCGACGCCAATGGCGTTGTGGGCGTCCACCATCTGCATGCCCTTGAACTGCGACGACCAGAGCGACGGCGACATGGTGTCGCCCGAGAACAGCACGAGGCTGTTCGGGTTCTTGGCACGCATTTGATTGGCGACAGGCACGACACGAGACGGCCCGCCGACGTTCAATCCGTTGACGCTGTCTTGGAGCAGCTCATAGACGTCACTGTAGGCCAGGATGTCGAGCACCGCCGTGACATTACGAGTACTGGTGCCTGGAACAGGAAGGGTACACGCCTGGGTGGCGATGCGACTCGGGTGCGTCGGAGGCGGACACGCCTTGCCATTGTACAAAGGCTTCGTCTTGATCCCGAGTACCTTGGTCTGGTAGCCCGTAGACGAACCGTCGTACTGGCACAGACTCCACGGGCCCGTGTCCTCAGCCGCAGTCTTCACTTCGCAATCGACGGGGTCGCACGGCTTGGTTTCTTGCAGTGGCGGACAGGTCGCGCCGTACAGCTTCGGCTCACGGACCACCGTACGCGTGTGCGTTTTGTTACCACTGGTAGCGTTGCACGCCCACTCACTCCACGACGACAAGAGGCAGTCCAACGGGGAGCACTTGACCCTAACCAACGACGCGGGGCACGCACGACCGCCGTATCGAGACGGAGTGGTGACGGAGAGCGTGCGGAACTTGTACCCGTCGGCACCGCAGGCTTCCCACGGCCCCCACGACCAGACGCAATCGACCGAAGCGCAGGGTCTCATCTCCACCAACGAGGGGCAGGCGGTTCCCCTTCCCGATGGCGCTGTCAGCACCGAGCGCTGGACGATTTGATTGCAGGAAGTCTCACCGCAATCCTTCACAATCTCCCACTCACCGACCTTACAGTCAACATCGTAGGCCGCCGCCTGCACAGCAGCTCCTGAGCTGAGGAGAGTCACGTCTCCATCGACGGCGTCCTCTGCGTCGAGCGCACGCAGGATCCCCTTCGCTTGGGCTGAGTTCCCACACAGCAGCAAGATGCCAGCCAGCGTGGTGAGCTGCATGGGGCGAAGCATGGTTCTCCCGGTTACCTTCCTCGTCGTGGTGGTGCGCTGCACGTTGAGAATTGAAGACTGGTGCGCGCGACTGCTCTATTCCGTTGGTGGCTGCCCGCAATCTCTCCAGGCGCCATCCCTGCGCCTTTTCACGCACGAACAGACGAGATCCAACCTTTCGAGCACCATTCACATAGGAGTATGTGAATTGAGCGGTCGCGAACACATCGCCACCAGTCGCCTCCACCCGTCGCTTTGGCTTTGGATCTCAACTTCTTTCTTCTCTTCTCCAACGAGTTACATGAGTCCAAAGTTGGATTTTTATCCAACTTTACTTGTCTTGTTATTGGACACGCAATCCACGAGTCAACCGGTACGAAATTGGTGGGTGGTTTCCAGATCGTCTCTTCCGGAATAGCATGAACGTGTTTGCTGCTGCTACCATGCCATAGCCCTACGTTTCTAGATCGAGAAACGCCAAACAAATGTTTCGTAGCATGTGTGGATCAAAAGTTATGCGCATTCTGTAGTGACACTATCTCCTATCCACCTGGGTCGTTTTCGGGCCGTTGTCTGGAGACCCACCAAAAAATCCTTACTGGGATGCTTGCAAATGGTGTTGCCACATTGGCACGCACGGGGCATCCCGTCACTGGGCTGTCAGCAGGTCACGGCACTTATGGTGGAGCGTCTCTGGTGGCAGCCACCGCTGACATCGGCGCGTGATCTTGGTCAGAGACCGCAGACTCGGCTTTCCACCCTTGTCGTCTCTCGCGCAAGTTGTCACCACGAGTCCTGGATACCCACGCAGTACGAGCGACAGAGACTCACACATGAGCTCAAACGCATCCCACAGCTCCTCGCAATCCACCGTTGGAGTGGCGTCCGGTGCGACCACCGCTTCCACATGCAGAGTGCGGTGATGAGACTTGAGATCTCGACCAATTACCACACGGCACGCCCACTTGTGGCCTTCTTGATACAAGATCCAGTCCGGGCCGACGTCACGGAGGTTCGTGGGCGAGTAGCTGGCGATGACGAGCTGATCAAACAGCGCATCAGGCAGCATATTAACGAAGTGGATCTCCCAGTGGACTCGAACCGTCACGTCTTCGGGCTGGACGCCTGGTGTGAGTCTCAGATCGCCACCGCCGAACTTCCAGAACGCACTGGTGTTGGATTTCCAGTAGCGTGGGACCAGTAAATCCGAGTCCCACACCATTTCGCCATGAGTGGGGAGCACCAGGTGGAAGTGCTGGAGCATGTGCTTCATACTGAGCATGCTGGCTTCGTCCAGATGTACCCAGAACAGAAGGCCCTTGAGCGTGGCGTGCGGCATCGTCTCCGCCGTGTGCTTGTGGTCGACGACCTGGCGAACAAAGTCGATCAGCAGCAGCGGGTCGATGATGATTGTGTTCTTGAGCTGACGGTCTCCGATATCTTCGTACCACAGCACGTCGCCCAGATCCCGAAGGGTCCGTAGAATGTGACGGCACGTGGGCTTGTCGATGTAAATGTCTCCATCTTCGTCGTCGTAGGGGCCATTCAACTCCGCTTGGATCATTTCCACGAGCTGCTCAACGTCCTTGAATGTGTCGCCGATGCGAACGTCCGTGCTCTTCATTGCAGCGGCCTCACGCAGTTGCAACGCCATGGATAGCACTTTGGAGTATTTCTCCGGCATCGGAAAGCCTCGATCACTCGTGATAATGATGCCCTGAACTTCATTCTTCATAGTTTCAACGGACACTTGGTCGTTGCAACTGGAGACGATGAGCTGCACGGAGGAATCATCACCCAGCGCCTGAACGCGAGCCTTTCTGAGGCTATCAATGCCTGGGAAGAAGTCGCTGTGAACTGGCAACACGTTTGGGTCGTCGAAGGTCTGTCGATGCACCTCTTTCATGGCTTGAATATCCGCTTGGATGGCTTCTAGCCGTCGCCGCAAGGTAGCAACGAAGTCTGCCAAGTCTTGCGGCTGGATACAGTCGCTCTTCGTGGCGACAAACACAAACTCTGCGTCTGGATGCCGTGCGAGGATCACGCGGATCCACCACAAGACTTTCGCGTCGATAAACTCGTCCATCCACTTGTCTCCTTGTGCGTCGACATCCGTCATGAGATCCGCCTGCATGCAGGCCACTGCAAACGACTCGAGGTCCACGCACACGAGGTACAGCGTCCGTGCCGAAAAGAACAACGAGTGTGCTGCTTGGTACGCGTCCTGCCCCGCGAAATCCCAGAATGTGACTTCGTGTTTCTTGATCGCCTTCAAGCCTGGAAGTTGTTCGTCGAAAGCCATCTTAAAGTGGTCGATGCCGACCGTGCGGGCGTCCACATGAACAAGAGACGGCTTGCTCGACGTGATGGACTTGGTAAAGCTCGTCTTGCCCCAATTACTCGGACCCACGACACAGATCTTGCGGCGATACACGGTCTCCGTCGACGCGGCGGTCTCCTTGATAAACGTGACGGTTGCCTCCTCTCCGGCATTGATCACATCGGCTGGCACCTTCGTGAGAGGCACGCCTTGGCGGTGCTCTTCCATCCATCGCAGCACGCAAACCCGGACGGCAGGCCCAGCTCTCTCCCAGCGTAGAACTGTCGTCCGCTGCGTGGCCACCAACTCCTCGTCTTCGACCATCGCGTCGCATTTCGAATCCCACCCAGCGCCGTGTGAGACCAGCACCCGCAGCGTACTAAGTGGCGTGATCCCGAAACCAGATTTCCAAATCGCCATCAACAGAGAATGCAGGGGACGATTCCCACGCTACAGACAAACAGCGTCAGCACAGTAGAGGTAGCAATCGCACAAGACCGTCGGACTCACTGAATCCACGGTGTTAACATCGGCGCCAGAGTCGAGAAGCTCGCTCTCGATGTCGCGATACGCCCACGTGCACGCGCAATGAAGCGGTGTCTCCCCGGCCTATTCAGTCATTTAGAAACACAGTTACGAATGTCAACATCAAGATCAAATCTACAAGCAACGAAGATATTAACGGCACCTTGTCACGGGCGTGAACATCGGCTCCAGCGGTGATCAGATGCCGTGCGATCGCCGGAGTCGTCGCGAAGTGCAGCGCCGTGCGTCCGTCCTACAGTATCAGTTGTGTCATTCCCTCGCCAGACTGCAGCAACGGGAACGCGTGGCCACTCACCTTGTTGCTGATGGTCGTATCGGCGCCGGCAGCGAGCAGCAACTTCACGACTTGCACGTGGCTTCTACTTGCCGCACTCAGCAGCGCAGTTTCCCCTTCCTGTGATTCAGTTCACCGCACGCGACGCCGTTAACAAAAGCGAGACCCACGTCTGGTCCAGTCGCTTCTCACGGAATTCACAGCGTTCACGTCCGCGCCAGCGTCGATCAGCGCCTTCACAATGTCCGCGTGGCCAGCAGTAGCCGCCGAATAGAGCGCCGTGCCAGTCTACGACCAGCCAAACCCACAAGATTAGCTTGATGGAAGCAGCGCGTCAACAAACCCACGCACCGAGACTCGCCCGTTGACGTCCACGTCGTCCTTCAGCAGCAGCGTCCGCACGGTATCCAAGTCTCCGCTGCGACTGGCGTCCACCAACCGCCCAGTAGCTGTTGGCTCGCCTGTGAGCGCGTGGTACACGCGCCGCAGCAGCGCCATGTCGGCTATAGCGACGTGAGACATTGTGAGCTGAAGTGACGAGGAGCTCACATATGTATTTATGCAGGTCGAAGGCGGACGTGAAGGGCTCACATATCCATTCATAGAGGCTTGTCTGACTCCTGGCAGACGGATCTCACTCGTAGCTGTAGACTTCAACTTCATGGGATGGCGCTGCTCCACGATGGAGCTGCACGTACTATACATTCGTTCTGGTCTTGGCACAAGCAGCATGTCTGCATACATTTCCCTCTCTTTCTCTCAAACGAACACCTTTTCCTCCACTCTCTCGCGAGACGCCACGCCGACAGTCTCCGCAAACGCTCCTCCTTCTCTCGTCTCCGAAGCGCCAGTGACGTCCGTGAAGCCGCTGCTCTGCTGAGACTTCTTGCTGCGGAAGCGTCGCTGCAACTTGTTGGCCACGCGGTGCAACGCCGTCACGTCGATGATGACAAACACCTTGTCGTCCGGATGCAGGATCGTGCTGGTGGACGGCGACGTGTACACGTACGGATGCGGGGCGCCGCTGTCGCCGTCTTTAGCACGCAGCAGGCCAATGGGCAACGCCGACGCGATGCCCGAGGTCATGGCTTCGAACAGCTCGCCGTAGGTCTGCGTGCCGTGGCGCCACTGCTGTGGCAGGTCGTACAGCATGAAGCAACTCGTGCCGTCCAGGATCTTCCGGATGAACTCGTTCAGCGACGGATTGAAGAAGCTCTGGATCAGCAGGTCGTCTGCCACGTAGCTCGGGAACAACGCGCCTCGCATGAACCGCTCCTGGAAGAACGTGTCGTTGTCGTCACTGCTCAACAGACTCTCGAGCGCCGCAGTCGCCTCCTCGGCCGTCGTGTCCGGGTGAAGCCGAGACGCCGCGTTGTGGAGACTGCCCCAGAAGAACTCGCGCACGTAGAACGCCGCCTTGCGCAAGCCATTCTTCTGCATCCCCCACCACGTGAGCTTCTTCGGTGCCACCGACGTGCCACGTGCCGTGCTATCTCTGGGTCCGTGCGAGTGGCGGCTGAGCGACGACACGCGGTGGCTCGCAAACGTGCGGTGCGGGGAGGACGCCGAGCCGATCGGACTGTGGTGGTTCGTGACCTCGCCTAAGTACTCAAGTGGCACGGCGTCGTCCAGACCCGACTTGGAGCTGAAACTCGGCACCGGATCCAGAAACTTGTTGTTGTGGACGTCACGTAGCTCGATGATCGTGAAGATCTTGCTCTGCTGCAGCGCGGCGTTCACGAGGATGGCGTTGAAGATCGCCTTCGAGTCGTCGTAGCCTTCCTCTGAGCCCTGCGCGAGCACGACGATCGCCGAGGCGCTGTATACGCCCGCCGTCACGAGCACGTGGTGCTTCTGCGGCGATCCGTGCACGTGGTACACGTCTCCAAACTCACTCAGCTGCAGCCACGACACGGCGTCAAACTTCTCCGAGTCCACGATCACAACAGGCACGACCCGCTCAATGTGCGGCGCTCGCAACGGCCGCAAGAAGCTCACGAGTCTCGAAATCGATCGCGAACCCGACGCGCCTTCGTTGCCGACGTTGCTGCACACGACAATGTGGCCGCCTTGGAAGATCAACGCCGGTGGCGGATGCGCGGGCGCCTGGAACGACGCCATGCTTCCACCGCATCGTAGGACGTGGTCACGCACGTGCTGAGGCAGGCGGCGTTCGATGCTGTGCTGAGCCTTGCGCGCTCGCGCGATCATTTTGCGTTCAATCTTCACGCTTGCAGTTCCCGCCTCTCGTCGGTATGCGTCTTTCATAGTTGACCGGCGAGTCGTCGAGTCGCTTGTGGACGCCGCGGCAAACGGCGCGAGTGCCGTCATGGACTCGGCGATCAGGAAAGCTCGACAGTGGGGAGGGATGCGGAAGCTGTGGCCGGGATTGAACAGCGTTTGCTTCTCGTGCTCGACAGCGATGAGAAGCACTTGGCCGTCCGATTGCCTGTGGATGCGCTGTGTACACTGCGTGAACGTCATGCCCTGGAGGAACTCCGCCAGCGTACACGAGTAGATCTCGTTGCCTGCGCCGGACACGTACTCGCGAATCCACGGCTTGATGAGTCCTGCGACGCGAGGATCCATCGGCAGCTCGCCGCTACGACTCGTGATCAAGTTCGAGACCAGCGTTGACAGACCCGGACAGCGGCAGCTGAGACCCATCAGTCCGAGCCGCAGTGAATCGGCACACACCAAGTTCTCACTGCTCAGCCCCGTGGCTTCCAGCAGCGTACGGTTCTCCGAGTTCACGAGCATCGCGAACAACTGCGTCTCGTCGCGATTCACTTGCTGGGACACTGAGAGCACACGAAGCACCGTCGCGGCGTCTTCACGAGAGCCGTCGTTCGAGAACTTGTTGGGCAGGAAGAACACCGCCATGGCCTGCTGCACGCGAGCGTGTTCCAGGTCTTTGGCCTTGAGAGGGGAGCCGTAGATCAGGAACACGCGCTTTTGGTATCGAGGGTTCTCGTCCACAAACTGCATCACTTCTTCCTGGAACGATGTCGAGACGCCGTCACTCGCGCCGCTTCCTGAACCGCCACTCGACGAGCCGTTGTCGTCGTCGAACCGCATGAGGATCACGATATGCGTCTCACGAACGCGGTACGCGCCCTTGCGCTGCATCCACTTGGTCGCCAGCATTCCGGCCTCGCTGTTGCTGTTCTGGGAAACCTCGATCGTCGACGCGCCTCCAGTCTGCTTCCCAGGCCCACCAACACCTCGTCCTTCTTCCATTGCATGGTCGAGTGTCCCACGACGCGACCGCAACGACATCCTCGACAAGTGGCTTCGCTCTAGGTCGTCATCGCCCGTGTCGGCTCCGGGCGCCTGGCTCACGGCCTCAAACATGGCGTCGTGGTCTGGGTGGAAGAACTCTCGGATGAAGTCCTTCATTTGCGCCGCCGATGGATTGCCCGTGACGATCACGTGCGCTGTATTACGAGACACGTTGTACTTGACGCGGCCACTGCGCTGGTCGCCGTAGATTCGAAACAGCGCCGCCGACTCGTTCGCGAACGTGTAGATGCCCACGACGATGATCACACACACGAGGAGCTGGCCCAGCACGGTCTTGGGGCTGAAGTCGCCGTAGCCGACGGTCGAGACGGTCACGAACATGAAGTAGATGGACGAAAAGAAGCTCCAGGTCTCGGCGCAGTCGCTAAAGTCGGTCGTGCCGGTCACGTTGTTGACCAGAATGTAGTTGGAGCCGTCCGCGTTGCTGCACTTGTACACGTGAAGCAAGAAGCTGTTGGTGTAGGGCAGATCGCCGAGCCGCTCGAGCGAGAAGAGCACGCAGGCCGCGAAAAACACGAGACACCAGGCCTTGAAGACCACGAGAAACACTTGCGTCGCGAAGGTCTTGTGCTTGAAGCGCGTGAACAAGTGGTCGATCACGATGTACAGGATGTAGGACCGCAGGAAGCCGAAGTCGAGCCACGAGCGACGCGCACGGCCGTCGCTGCCGGCGTAAGTCTGGAACGAGATCGTGAAGTGCGACATCAGCGACAGCAAGTCGAGGATGCTGTGCGGTTGGATCGTGTAGAGAACTCTGTGGGGACAGGGTACGATACGTAGCTGTTAGAGAGAAGACCCCGCGAGGAGTATCATCCACGTAAACGCACTTGTGCTTGGCGGAGATCCATCGGATCCCGTAGCCGATGGCCGTGATGATGAGGAAGAACGACTCGACAGACCACGACGAGAAGCTCACGGCCAATGCGCCGCCACGCACGACTAGAAACGGCCATCAATGAGAAAGTACACCAGTGAGAAAGGCGGCCAATAGATCCGTGGAGGAATCCAACGTACTCCAGGCGACGCAGACGTAGACGCACGTGATGACTTGGAACACATAGTTCTGTGGCCCAGCAAACAGCATATAAAAAGTATGAGAACCACACCAAATTCCGAGCCATGAGCGCCACGTACGGCGACGTTGATGACGGGCCGGTCGAAGAGCGTGCGCAGGCGCTCGAGCCGCGGGTCGTTGGCGAGTTCGAGCCACTCGTAGATGATGCTGAGCGCGAGAATGGGCACCTGGAACAGCGCCCAGTAGCGCACCTGGTCGCCGATGAGGAACCACGAGGCCGTGTAGCAGTCGGGCGCGCTGTCGGTGATGGGGCACGCGGCCTGCGACGAGCTCATGGGCGGCGAGTCCGGCGTTGCGTAGCGTTGCGAGGAGTGAGGCGTCTGCTCTGTCTATCTGAGACTGTGGAGCCCGTCTGCTTCAGGAGAACGGCGACTAGAGGAGTACTGTGGCTGACTGGATTAGAAGACTGTTGGAAGGAGTATAATTACAGATGGCCTCTTTATGTGAAGGGAGAAGTACCAGATATGTGAATGTGTCGTGAACATGCCGAGCCGGCTAAGTGCAGTCATGTCCAGTCGAGTTGCAGCGTGACCTGCACATGACAATACTGCTAGGAGGTGCCACTGGCGGTGTACTTCACATGGCATGATAGAGTGTCAACTAGTACTACTAAACCCTCTTGCGGTCTTGGACTTTCCTGGCCAATTCTTCATGGAGCGTTGCTTGGCAGCGAGGGTGTCCCTTCAAGCCCAGCCTGCTTAGAAGGAGGCAGAGCTTGCACGTCTTCAAGCGCTTTCAGCAGCGTCTCGATCGCGTTCAACAACGCTCTGCTTGCGAACTCCCGTGACGCTGCCGATTCGGTCACACGAGTGAGAGACTCGAGTTCGAACAATCCACCCGTGTCGCGAAGAGTCTGGATGAGGACGGGGCTCGCTCTGACAAGTTCCCGCAAAACGTAGGCGGCTTGCTGCTTCTCGTTGTCCGTGCCAGTCTTCAAAGAGCCGACGCAGCGATCGACAATGTCGTTGCGCGCAGCAACCTTCTGCCTCAACAGCTCACTTTTGGCCACCAAGTTGGCGAGATTGAGGAGCACGCCGTCCTTGAATGCTGCCTGGCTCAGCAGAGTCGCCATGACGCCGATGCCATTGGCGAGTTCAAACATCGCCGCGTTTCCTGGGTGGTCCACGAGTGAGATCAACGCGTCCAGCACGAGCTTGCGGTCACCAGTGCCTGACTCGAGATCGAGCGCCTCCACGAGCACGAGAACAGCGCCGCACGAGCCAATCGTCTGCTTCTTTCCGGTCAAAGCTAGGTTCTTGATCACACGCAAGGCGCTGCCTTCAAGCTCGTGGTTCTTTCGTCGCAAGACGCCAAGCACGGCTTCGATGACTTCAGCCACCGCACACTCCTCTGCCGCGCTGATCGATTCCGTCACAGCAGCGAGCAGATCAAGAGCTGACTTCTTCTCTTGGCTCGATGACTGACCACTCAACACCGCCGCAAGAGAGACTGCAGCGGTTAGTAGAGCTGTTCTGTCAGCCAAGATAGCCTTGATGTTGTTGGAATGCCCAACAGCAACAGCCGCCAACGCCATGACTGCACCTGTGCGAACGTCCTCAGCTTGCTCGTTCAGCAGACGAACGACTGGCGAGATGAGGCTGGCGACTAGATTGCGGTTGTTCGGGTCGACTTGGATGAACAGCTCCACCAGCTCGAGAGCCTGCACGTCGTCTCTGGTGGCTCCCGAAGCAGGACTCAAGAGTCCCTCCAGTGTGGGCTTCGCATCCAGCGTCTTCTTGTCGGCTCGACCGCGAATCTCCTCCATCTCGCCATCGCTCAGTCCTCGATCAGAGTTTGACAGTGCTTTCAAGCATCCGAAAGCGTACAGAACTCGCACCACATCATCCGTCTCATTCAGGATCTCACGGAGGCTCTGGATGCCATCGGCACTGTCAAGCACATCGGCGTGGCGTTTCCCATGGACGATCTGGTGGTAGAGTTGCTTCAGTGCAGTCGTCTTCTTGGCATCAAGCTTCAGCTGCTCGAGAAGCCTCGAAACTGGAGGAAGTCTCGCAGGACCAGACACCACGGTGGTGGACGGTGCACCACCGAACGAAGTTCCACACTCGCTGCAAAAGTTGGATGCTGCCGCGGCCACGGCACGACATGCAGGACACATCTCTTTGGTGGCGTTGCGCTCCTTTTCTTCGCGTGCTGCCAGCACCTTGAGCTGGGAGATCACCTCTGGCAGCGTGATTCGCTTCTTCTTGTCCATGATAGTCATCTCCTGCACAAGCTTCCAGGCCAAGTCGGGCATGCCCTCTGGGCGGTCTGGCAGAACGCCGGTCTTGATCATGGCGCGAATATCGACGCTTGCCAGTCGACCGTACGGTGCGCGACCGCTCACCGCCTCCACAAAACACATCGCCAACGCGTACACGTCTGATTCCTTGGAAGTCTTCTCTCTGAACAGC
This sequence comes from Pythium apleroticum, assembly GCA_023337875.1. Lineage (NCBI taxonomy): Eukaryota > Oomycota > Peronosporomycetes > Pythiales > Pythiaceae > Pythium > Pythium apleroticum. The sequence continues at coordinate 2,225 of JAADXN010000357.1, read as the reverse complement.
TCAGGAGCCTGCCAGTGCATGCCGCCGACGACTTCTTCGTGTGCCTCCAGCAACGTGGTGTACGATTTCGACGACGACTTGACTCGACTGAGACCGAAATCTCCGACGCGCGCAACGGAGTCGGCCCCGACGAGGATGTTATTCAGCTTGAGGTCACCGTGGATGATGCCCACTGAGTGCAAATACTCGAGTCCGATGGCCGCGTCGAGCAGCAGCTTCCACATCTTGTTCTTGTTGGGGGTTCGGTTGGTATGCCCCTCCAAGAAATCCATTGGGATGCAAACTCGCACACGATGAATGGCCTCGCACCGACGTGGCATCCTCCGTACATCCTGACCACGTTCAGGTGCCTCAGAGGGAACCAGCGATTCGCCTCGGCGACAAACTCGACTCGACTCGGTGTCTCCAGGCCGTCCTCTGTGCCATCTCCGAGGAGCAGCTTGACTGCAACCTTCGCGCCACTTCGCCACGTGCCCACACACACATCCGCGAACGATCCGCTTGCAATCGGCTTCGGGTCGAACGATACGTCGGCAGCAATCATGAACCAAGTGGGGGGTTTCTCGACTTCAGCCTTGGATTTGCGCGCGAGCGTGTCGTAGGTCTTGTCGATGACTGTGTACAGCACATCGTCGTGCTGGGCGCCAGCCCGCTCGAGATCATACTTGAGCATGAGCAGGGCGTCACTTTCGGCCTTGAGGCTCTGAAGTTCCGTCAGGATTTCGGCCGACTTGGCTGCAAACTCCCTCTTGATCAGAACGAGCTGCTCTTCACTCTGCTGCTTCAGCTTATTCTTCATGTCCATCAACTCGCCGGCCGTTGCGAGCTGCAGCATGCGGAACAGCTCGTTCACGTCTTCGTGGAGACCGGCGAGAGCCCGCTTCAGCTTGCGGTAGTTCAGCAGACGCGCTAGTCCGCGCATGCCCTTGTACACCGCCAGTTCCGCGACCGTCGCCTGCAAGATCACCTTGTATTTTTCAATCGCGTCACTCGTCGGCAGGCAGTTCTTCTTCTCGAGCGCCACCATCTCGGTCTGCACCGTCGTGAGCCGCCCATGGAAGTGGACGCACATCTCCTTTGCCTCATGAACGTTGCCGCATAGCTCGAAGATCGACTGGAGCGCCGTGGCGACCGTCCCAGCCCCAGGCACGAGCGCGTCGAGTATGATGCTACCGGCTTCGGCCATCGGACGAATGGGGTGGGGTGAAGATGCTTGCTTGTTGGAAAGAATGTTGCGGAATGACCCTGTGGAGACGGCCAGATGAGATCGAGCGTCGAGGACAGGCAGCAAAGGCGTGTTGTGTACTTCTGACAGCACTGTACGCCAGTCTGGCGTGCCTGGCGTTCAGACGAGTACAGTATCGATGGAGTTGAAACAGTGTGCCACACAGTGGGCAGCAGAGAGGAGAGGAGATGAGACTCTCATGAGTCAATGACTCAGAGTCATGACTGAGGTCAGCTGCTCGCAGGACACTCCAGCTCACTGGTGCATGCTGCCCTCCTCCAATGGCGAGGGCATGAATTTTTTCCGGTTGTTTTTCGGGTGAAAGCGCTGTTGCACCCTTTTTCGTGTGAAATCAGCAGATGTGTACAGGGACAAGTGTAAGGCTGTTGCTGAGGCGTACACCACCTGTCTGCCCGACACGTGCAATCAATCCGACCTGCACACCGTACTCTCGCGCTCGACGCTCGCTCCACTGGTTGGTTGCGAGCCACTGCCTGGCCAGCGACCGCATCAACTGGTGCACTGGAGCGGCGAGACATCTAGCCTCCACACAGACCCGAAACAACTCTCACAAGCACATCCAACTTGCCTCCCCTCACCTCCCCATCCACCATTCTCGCCGACTGATCCACGCCATGTACGTTCATACTGTAGCGTCTACAAATCAGCGCAGCTAGTCTCCAACACCAACACCACATCATGTACGATAGACTACTTGTGACGATGACATACTACGTCAGCAAGGTGATGAAAGTGTACATAACTGCTTGCTGGAGTGTCTTCGCAGGGACACGACATCAGCGTCTCTGCGGAACACAACTAGAGGACAGTGCGACTTAGCGCGAGCTCAGCCGGCAACGAATCGAGCCACGACTCACGTTGCAACAACTCCCTAGAGTAGGTACTAGGACCCGAGCAGCCACTAGCCCATGAAAACTCGACCACGCTTGTGAGAATGCGTCGGATTGACATCCACAAGCATTCTCACGTTGTGGGAGAT
>JAADXN010000356.1:0-26481 GCA_023337875.1 Pythium apleroticum | reverse complement strand
GAAAATTTCCATTTCACAAATATCGAGGAATTTGAATACCTTTCACAAAGTTTCAAAACTTCTCCAGCAGATCTCTGAAAAACTGCGTCATCTGGTGGAACCTGGCATATACGTGGAGATCACTGTTTGATTCCTGTTTTTCGGGTCATATGAAAACCTGGGTTGTATAATAGTACCCGCCTTACTTTTATTTGTATCATTGGTTCGTCGAATACCTGAGACCGTCGTCTGCCTGATATTACTGGCGATTTGTATTGGGTGCAACTGTGATCAGGCGGACGACAGTCTCAGATATTCAAATAATTTGAATCAAATTGCAGCACACAGGTGTCTCACGAACATGCGTTGCAGCCACCCAATCAGACGGCGGAGCTCTTCGGGTGCGGGGCACTCACTCTTCAGTGGAGAGTTTCTGCACGACGTGCGCCATCACGGTGCGATGACCGGATTCCCTGTACAGTTCTGACTCGGAACGAGCCAGCCGATCGGTGCCATTTCACACTTTTCGTCCTTCCGACCGAGTCCCATCATGATCAAGCGTCTCGCCATTGCGGCGGCGTGCCTGGTGGCCGCCGTGAGCGGCAAGGAGCACATCCAAGCCAAGATCCGTCGCGGAGAGCTGGCTTCGCGCGCGACGAACCTGGGCGGCTGGCTGCTGGCCGAGTACTGGATGGTCTTCTCCTCCCCACTCTACAAGGGCGTGTCGTCGGATATCGGCTTAAAGGGCGAGTATGCCGTCATGCAGTTCCTGGGTAAGGAGCAGGGCGACAAGCAGTTCGAAGAGCACTGGGCGACGTGGATCACGGAAGAAGACATCGCCGAAATCGCCAAGACCGGGCTCAATACCATTCGCGTGTCCACGGGCTTCTGGATCATCAACGACGAAGACAAGCGCGACCAGTCCGCGCTCACGCTGTCGTATGCGTCAGGAGGTCTCAAGTATCTCGACAAGCTCATCAACGAGTGGGCTCTCAAATACGATCTCGCGGTCATGATTTCTCTCCACGCCCACCGAGGCGCTCAGAACGGCTTCGACAACAGCGCGCCTGAGAAGATGGGCAGCGTCACGTGGAGCAACGACCCCGCCAACATCCAGAGCTCTTTCAATTACGCGACGTTCCTCGCCAACCGCTACAAGAAGAGTCCGGCCTTTCTCGGCATGAACCTCATGAACGAGCCCACGCGGCCCCTCGACCAGACGAAGATGCTCAAGTACTACACAGACGCCTACGACGCGATCCGCGGCGACGGAAACGACTGCATCATCGTCACGTCACCTTGGCTCGAGAATCAAGGCCCGCCAAACATGGCCGACTTCATGACCTGCCCGACGCACTACAACGTGTGGCACGAGTGGCACGTGTACTACAAGTGGGGCTGGGAGACGGTCTCCAAGCAAGACATTCTTGCGCAGGCCGGCAAGTACAACGAGACCCACTTCGCGCCGTGGACCGGAAACCCGATCTACTTGGGAGAGTGGAGCTTGGCGACCGCGGACGAAGTCCAGTTCACGAAGACCGAGTTGACCAAGTTCTCGAACATCCAACTGGACCAGTGGGAGCAGACGCAAGCTGGGTGGGCGTTCTGGTCGTGGCGTCACGCGGAGGAGGCGACGAAGAACGCCTCGGGGTGGTCCATGCGCCAGCTCATTCGCAGTGGCGTCATGCAGATCCCGGCGAGCGAGCCGACGCGAATTCCAAACCCCAAGTGCCCCAAGAGCAACATCACGTGGAACGACGAGATCGAACTGGACAAAGTGAGCAGCTCCAGCGGCAGCAATGAAAATTCCAGCGTCGAAAAGACCGAAGTGGCGCAGCCGACAGAAGCCCCTACGTCGCCTGTGCCAACGGCGACTGTCGCCTCAGCGGCGTTTGCTCGACCAGCGCTTAGCTCTTGGCTCGGAGTGCTCATGTCGAGCGCAGTGGCCGTGGCTTTGGCCAATTAGAATTGAACTCTAACAAAAATGAATCCAACAAGAAATGCTGAGAGAGATTTGTCGCTTCTGCAGGTTGTTGAAGTTTCCGCCGTTGGAGACTCAGGTCTGAAGAGGATACTGGATTGCCAGCAGAAGAGCGTCAACTTCGGATTCAGTGTGTCACATGCAATCCGTACGCGTTTCTATTGCTCTCTTCTGCTGCTTGGCTGGCGGTGCGGTGGCAACAATGGCCGATTTGATCTTTGGCAGTGAACCCAAGACGTTCGTTGACGTTGAACCTGGCGTTCACTTCGACGCGCGGGATCGACAGAAACCGAACTATGACAGCAACTGCGGAATGATTTGAAAGCCAATGCTGGGTCGGACCATGATTGGGGAACCGCAATCCTTGGTGTCAACTCAGGCAGCCGAGCCCCGGTCAAAACTACTGAATTGTGTCGTTGCCGATGGTTTCGATTTGTTTATTGTGGTGTTGAAGTTGTGCGAAACTAAATCATGGAACGAAGTGACGCGAGATGCATCAAGAAAACGCGGCCAGCAATGAGATACTGTACAGGAGGGTAGAGTTAGTCAGTGATTTCATGTTTGAATACGAGTATTGTGGCGTGGGGAAGACAGACACGTCAAGGACTCGATTTGGTGGAATGGATAATGGGTGGCTTGGATATTTGGAAGAGAAACCGTGACATCTACCGTATCCAAGACTTGTCCTTGAACATTTACCTGTAGTTTTCCCGAAGACTAGCAAACGAGATGGCAACCCTGCGATCCGAGCACTGAATGATGTCGTGGTCGACAGTACTTCCCCCAGTGAATACTGGTTTTCGTCACGTTCCACGGTGACGTCAACGAGGGGGTTTTCGGCTGAAGCCCAGGTTCTACAATTCTGTCCACAATGGACATTGTGGGTGTCATCCAACACAACAAAATAGTGGCCACCAACCACCCACTGACTGTGATGGCGAGTCAACCTGCTCACTGCCGGCGGGACCTGTTTATCTTGGAGTTGAAGTTGAGCGAAGAAGTGTTTTGCGAATCTCGAATCGAGATGCAGCCGGACGATGAAGTGGGTGATTGGTGAAGTAAGTTAGCTTCACGTGGCGTCAATCAGCAGTCATGCGGTGGGTCTGTGTGCACGAGTGTCTTGTGTCTGGCGAGTACGGTACGGTGAAATGGATGTTGTGGGTGGAGTGGGTGCGTTGTGACAGAGTCAACGTGACATATATATCCTATTAAAGTACTTTATCCCTTCAATCTCTGGCGATAAAATGAATTAGTACTGATATAGTACTACTATCTTTGTAGTGGGGATCTGATAATTGCCGGAAAAAGTGTTTTGCCATCCAGGGTGTGTGGCTGAGCAGCTCAAGGAAGCTAGAAAGTGAGACTACATCTTCAAGGTGAGCTTCAACCAGCACAGCCATAAATGCTTCCAAATACCAATATGTGATAGGATGCAATTACCAACGACACCAAGGTGGACCGAGGCTGCCGTTGACTGTCTTCCGCCCTGCTGCTACAGGACGTGACGGGGTCGCCGAGTGAGCTCCGCCTCAGAGCTCATTCCAAGTTTTTCCACTTGACCTGCAAGCCTCCTTCCCCACCACCCAACCACCAAACTCCCAAAACGCGTCTCGCCATGCTCGGATTCACTGCGCTCCTCGCAGTCGTCGCTATGACGGCTACCCCTACCGCTTACGGCTCCTCTCTGCGTAGCCTGCAGGACACCGTGATGGCAAACACGTGCACGGTCGAATTCGGCTACGACTACGTCGGCTACGACATCGGCAACGCGCGCAGCGATTTCTACCAAAACTGCTGTGACATGTGTGCCACGGTGCCCAACTGCGCGGCTTGGTCGTGGAGCACCTACAACGGTGGAACCTGTTGGTTCAAGTCCGGTCGTGGACAGATCGTGGTGAGTCCACTGGTCCGCTCGGCGCTCTTCTTCAAGGCTCCGGTGGCAGTGTGCCAGATCGAGAACGACGTAGACTACGTCAACAACGACATCGGCAACAAGCCAAGCCCAAACGCTGAGGGCTGCTGCCAGATCTGCCGGAACTTCGAGGGATGCCGTGCCTTCTCCTGGAACGGCGACAACGGAGGCACCTGCTACCTCAAGAGCAAGGGAGACCAGAAGATCTCCAAGACCGGTGTCCGCTCCGCCTTGGCGTACCCCACCGGACCAGCTGACTGCCCAGCGCAGGAGTCTGGTGTCGACTACGTCGGCAACGACATGACCAGCAAGCCAAGCGCCTCCGCCGATGGATGCTGCTCCATCTGTAAGAGCATCCTCAACTGCCGCGCGTACTCGTGGTCCAACCAGAGCGGTGGCACGTGCTACCTCAAGTCTGGCAAGACTGGTACCGTCGGCAAGGCCGGTGTCATCTCGGCCCAGGTGTACCCCAACCAGATCGCCAAGTGCGACTGGGAGCGTGGCGTGGACTACGTCGGCAACGACTTGGGCAACGCTCCTGGCGCCGTGGAGTCGTGCTGCGGCAAGTGCTCGAACTTTGCGGGCTGCCGTGCGTACTCGTGGAGCAACTTCAACGGCGGTACGTGCTGGTTCAAGTCGGGTAAGGGCGCCACGGCGGCGAACGCGGGTGTGATCTCGTCGGTCGTCTACTACTAAGTAGCCAGCCGCCTGCTGAGCAGAGACTCTTTCTTCTATTCAAGGCTGTAGTGTAGCCCCATCCACCCTCATTGGATGTGTGCGGCTCAGTCAGACAGGTGTAACCAAACACTGAATGCTTTTCTGAGTTGTTGTATTGTTGCTGTCGTACATACCGATTGGAAGTCTTCACACGGTCTGGTGCGGCAAACCAGTCACGAGTGCGGGGTTTGAGCTTGAAACCTTGACGTGTGCTCCTTCCGAGCTTCTTGCACTGGTACTGAGATAGGGTAGCGCGTGTTCGTGACCGCCTTTCTCGTCATTACTGCTATGCAAAAAGTTCTTCTGCTACTAAGTACGTCGTATGACAAGCCGTCTCTTCTTCTTTCCATGCACGACCACATCTGTTCATGGCATTCGACTCTACCGGGGCTGCGAATCGGCGGCTGCGTGGCGAGAGAAGATCGCGCCTTCTCGAGGTGCCTTTTGACCCAACAGGCGTCTAGTCTCGGGTTCTGAAAAGCCACAGGACGGATATGTGTTGCCCAGCCGAGGGCATTTCGACGAAGTCATCCACTCAGAAATAGGTTTCCTGGCCAGGTCATCATGGCACCTGCTATGGGCGGTCTCTACTCCCCGCGAGCTCGCTACCGACCAGAGCGGATCACCTTTGAGGCGCAACCGCTGCTCATTGATCCCGACAAGCCCGTGCCACTCGTGCATCCAGAGGAAGCTGCGGGTTTTTTGTCCAGGATCACATTCTCGTGGATGGATGTGTTGCTGGCGAGAGGAGCTCAAGCGCCTCTGCAGCTGCAGGATCTTTGGAGCGTGCGCCGCGTCGACGAGGCCAGCCACTTGGCTGGCAAGCTACGCGATGCTTTGCGAGCAGGCGGAGGTGGAGGCAAGCCTGTCGATTCGTCCGTGCTGTGGAGAGCTGTGAGACAGGTATGTGAACGATGCGAATGCGGCGCGTACAGTGGTTCGGAATCCTTCACTGACTGTATGATCTGGCACTATTAGGCGTTTGGATATGACATGTACGTGGCTGGCGTCTGCAAGCTCCTGAGCGACTGCTTAGGCTTCGTTGGGCCGATCTGTATCAATGGTGAGTCCGCGTATCGTCCTATCTCGTTAGCAACGTCTCACTTATCTACTTTATGACAGAGCTCATCAAGTACGTGGAAAACCCATCGTCGGCGTGGTTCTATCCGCGCTACTACGGCTACATTTTGGGCTTGATCCAGTTCGTCGCGTCGGCCATGGCATCGCTCCTCATCCAACAGGTTCGTGCCTCTGAATTGCAGCATCCAATGACGGTCTCACGTATTCTCATCCGGTATTCTCATACTGTAGCACCACCACTTGGTGATCCGTAATGGTGTTCGTGTCCGCACAGCGCTCACTATGGCGGTCTACGAGAAAGCCCTTACGCTGTCCGCCCAGACCAAGAGCTCAATTGGGTCGGGCCGTATACTCAACCTCGCTGCGAATGACCCCAACCGCATTCTGGAGCTGTTCACCTACGGTACGTCACTTTTCCCACCTCGATTCCTAGCTACAAGTCACAGTTCTAATTGTTATTGCAGTGCACTACGCGTGGGCGTCTCCTCTGCAGCTTGTCTTGGGCATGGTACTGCTGGTACGCTTCCTAGGCGTCTCTGCCTTCGCAGGTGTCGCCATCATGGTGGTGCTGCTGCCGCTAAGCGCTTTGTTTTCCTCGTTGGCGGCTCGCATCGCCAAGAAACTGGCCTCTTGCACTGACTGCCGGCTCCAGTTCCTCAACGAAGTGCTCCGCCATATTCGCATTATCAAGTTTTACGCCTGGGAAGTCGAAATGCTCGACCACATCGAGGAAATTCGCGAGAAGGAGCTGAAGTTTCTGAAGCGGATGATCATCTGGAACTCGTTCAGCCAAGTCGCGCTCCAGGCCGGGCCGATTCTCGTGTCGCTTGGGTCCTTCGCTGTCTTTTCCAGGATCGAATCAACGGCGCTCACTGCAGACGCCGCGTTCACGTCGATCACACTGTTCAACATCTTCCGGCTGCCGCTGATGATGATGCCACGTGTGTTTTCTATGTTTTTTCAAGCGCGGGTCTCAATGGACCGATTGGCTGCTTTTCTCGCCGTAAAAGATCGCCGCACTCAAGATATTTCTCACGACTCAAGACCCGATTCTCGACCACCTGCAGCCCAAGCCCCGTTTGAAGTACGAGATGCGAGCTTCGGATGGAACCAACAAGCCACGGACACAGCCGAAGCTGGCCAAGAGGAGCGTCCAAGTGCTGATGCGACAGTGTTGACGAACGTATCCATGGTGATCCCGAAGGGCAAGCTTACACTGATTGTCGGACCTGTGGGCAGCGGCAAGTCGACACTTCTAGCAGCGCTGCTTCACGAGCTCCAGCCTGTCTCCGGACAAGTGCAGATGCCCACCAGTCGCGTGTCGTTCGCAGCACAGATCCCGTATCTCGTGAACGCAAGTGTCGAAGAGAACATCGTCTTTGGCGGCCATCGCGACTTGAAACGATTGCGACGAGTGATCGCGTCCTGCGAGCTTCAGGCGGATCTTGACATCCTATCGAATGGTTTGCAGACGGAGCTTGCTGAAAATGGTATCAACCTCAGCGGCGGACAGAAGCAACGCGTGTCCATCGCACGGGCAGCGTATCCTACCAACCAGCACGTCTACATCTTTGATGACGCGTTGTCGGCTTTGGACGCCAAGGTCGCGACCAAGATCTTCCAGAACTGCTTCAGTGAGACCCCGGGGAGTCTTTTGGCTGGCCAGACACGAATCCTGGCGTCGCACTCGCTTCAGTTTGCCAAGTCTGCACACCAGATCGTCGTCATGGACAAGATGCGCGTCGTCCAAGTGGGAACGTTCGACGAGCTGACGAGACAGCAACCTACAGGCGCGTTCGCCAAGATGTTTGAGACATTCAGCGGTAGGCAGTCGGAGTCCACGGCAGCTCCAGTGGACGAATCGATCGAAAAGATCCCGACACCCGCCGATATTCAGGAGACGGTCGACGAAGAAGAAGCATTGCCGTCGACGCGCTTGATCCGAGAGGAATCGCGTGCCGTCGGTGGACTCGCGTCATCCGTCTATATCTCCTACTTCAAGTCGTGCGGTCTGTTGGTCTGCATCGGTGCTCTATCAGTGCTGATATCCACACAAATGTTCCAAGTCCTGACGGATCTTTGGTTGGCCAAATGGACAAGCGCACCGACGACAACAGCCGAGCAGCTCACTCACTACATGTCGGTCTACGCCTATCTGTCCATGGCCACCATTGGCTTTGGCTTCGTTGGTGATCTCATCAGTCGTCTCGCCGGACTCAAGTAAGTGACCTTGTTGGAGATTGTATGCATTGGTCTCACTCACGTGCCCTTCGTCGTGTTAGTGCCTCACGAGCGATCCATCATCGTTTGCTACGCCACATCATCAAGGGAACGATGCGTTTCTTCGACACGACTCCGATCGGCCGCGTCCTCAATCGATTCACGAGCGATATGAACACGATAGGTGAGACCATGACACCCAGCAGTCTCAGTTTACATGGCCACTGACTGTGACCATTGCGGATGTAGACCAGCAGCTCAACGTCGCCGTCGTGGCGTTCACGACCATGCTGCTGTCACTCGTGAGCATGCTTCTGGTCCAAAGCATCCGCGTCCCGCTGCTTCTGGTGATCCTGGTGCCAGTCATCGCGATGTACTACGCCGTGCAGCTCCACTACCGCATGTCCTGTCGCGAACTGCAGCGACTCGACAGTATCACCAAGAGTCCTGTGTACGCGCACTTCACGTCGACACTGAACGGCCTCGTGACGATTCGTGCGTTCCAGCGAGTCCCAAAGACGATCCGGGACCAGGCCTTTCGCATCAACCAGAACACCAAGGCCAAGCTATCGCAAGTGCTGATCAACCGGTGGCTTGGGATCCGACTCGAGTGGCTCGGAGCTGTCATCACGCTCGGTGTGGCGTGCTTTGTCAGCCGTGAGCACGCTGGACTCCAAAGCGCCATGGCTGGGCTGTTGCTGAGCTATTCCCAGAACGTGAGTGGGCTTCTCAACTGGATCGTTCGCAACAACATCGACATGGAGAACGCGCTCAACAGCATCGAGCGCACAGACGAGTACAGTCGGGTGGAAATCGAGCCGCTCAACCTTGAAGAGTCACCCTTCCGTGACGGAGCAATGGCCAAATCAACCCAACTTGTCGCTCGTCCACACTGGCCTGAGAACGGGAAGATCGTCTTCACCGACGTCCAGGTGAAGTACCATCCCAGCGCTGATCTCGTGCTCCGCGGTATCTCCTTTACGATCCAAGGCGGTGAACGAGTCGGCATCTGTGGACGAACTGGTGCGGGGAAGAGCTCGCTGCTACTGATCCTATTCCGACTCGTCGGCCTCCACGCAGGGCGTATCGAGATCGATGGTATCGACATCTCACAGTTGCAGCTCACCGACTTGCGGTCTCGCATGGCCATCATCCCGCAGGAGCCCGTGCTTTTCGCCGCGAGTATCCGCTTCAACCTCGACCCAACGGGCCAAATCGATGACGCCACGCTGTGGACGGCCGTCAAGAAGTCCCATCTCCACGACTTAATCAGCCGCCTGCCTCGTCAGTTAGACGAGCCAGTCGTGGAAGCCGGGGAGAACTTCAGTCTCGGTGAGCGACAGCTTCTCTGTCTCGCTCGCGCGATCTTACGAAACTCCAAGATCTTGTGTCTGGACGAAGCCACGGCCTCCATGGACCACGACACCGACTCGCTGATCCAGGCGTCGATCCGCCAGGAGTTTGCATCGGCTACGGTACTCACAATCGCCCACCGTATCCAGACCATTCTGGACTACGATAAGATCATGGTGCTGCGCCAAGGCCGAGTCGCCGAGTTCGGATCTCCGGCGGAGCTGCTCACATTACAGGACGGAGAACTCGCCTCCATGGTCGACGCGCACTAACAGAATCGTAATCATAGGACCAGTGGATAAGACGCAGTTGTTTGTCAGTGCTGTCGACTGACCAACGCTTATACAGTACCCACCCGTCTTCAATGAGTGTGGTCTCACTCGAGGATTGATTGGCTAGTTCCGGCGACGAAGTGGCTACATTAGGGAGGAGATGGCTACATTTTTAGACGATCCGATTGGTTGGCAGACGCCCCAGCATCTGCGACCACCAGCGTCCTACCTGCCTCCTGCGCTCAGAACGTGGAGGCGACGACGACCGAGGTCCTGTGGCCAAGTGGAAGTCATGTTTGGTCTCCGCGCAAGACAGTCTGATTGCGGATCCGGATGGGCAAACTCAAGGTCGCGTCGCAAGATCCCGATGCAGAGGTCGCTGTGGCTCTCACGTTCGAGCGGCCGGAAGCCATCTATGTCGCCGGCGATGAGATCGTGGGCACAGTGACGTTGCAGGCGGCTCACGTGTTTGAATGTGACGGTTGGTTTTATCCCTTGCGCTCGGGAGTGATCATGATGTGAGTGGGCTGAGGATGGGGTTTGCGTAGGTATCCGCTTGCTTCTGAAGAGCAAGGAGCGTGCCCGCGGCCATCAGCGACGGCCCTTCCAGTGGCTCAAGGTCCACATCAAAGAAGAGGTATACGCTGCTTATCTTCTGACTGCTGTTGAAGTATGTGGCTGAGCGATTCTCTCTGTTGCAGATCGAACTCGTGGGCGAATACTCGTATGACGCCGGCGCCATCTCCATCCCGTTTCGATTTACGGCGGACCTCAAGCTCGTGCCGTCGTTCACCATTGAACTTCCGTCCGTCGGCGATTGCAGCCAAGTCAACGTGACACACTACTACACGCTATCGGCGATCCTGTCTCTCCGTAACAGCACGAAAGCCAAGGCCAAGGGCGACATCGTCGTGCTGAGAAATCCGAGCGTCGTGTGGTCGAGAGCCGTACCCTCCGCATCGCTCGACGACGGAGTCGTCCACGATGTTGGCTCCCCATTATCCAAGTGCTGCTGCTGGCGACGTGGCGGTGTGACCTCGTTCTCTGCCACTCTCCACAACCGTATCGTGGACATCGAGTCCGGAGTTGTCCACGTTCGGGTGCTGGTCGTGAACCGATCAAGCCTGGTCGTGAACGCAGCCAGGCTCTGTCTCGTTGTCGAGATGGCCTTGCATCCTGAGCAGGACCCGGAAAAGGCACTAGACGGTGACGTTCAAGCCCACCGAGGGGCCGACTTGCTCTATGCCTCAGAGTACAAGACCACGCGGATCGAACCAGGAGCCTCAGCTCATTTGAACCTTGAAATGGGTATCCGTCAGGTCTCCAGCGCGCTTCTCACGTCCCAGGAGACGCTGCTCGAGCCGTCAATGCGATCAGAGTACATGGAGATCGACTACCTCGTGCGAGTTGAAGTCTGCCACGCTAACGGCGGGTCCACGGTCTCACTGGACTTGCCGCTGGTCCTCGTGCCCCTCGCTTCGGATGTACTGCCGCCGATTGAGACCAATCCGTTATCACCGATCTGTGGTCGCGAGTCCATGCAGTCCACAGAGCACGAAGACGAGCACGATCTCCCCCGCGTCAATACCTCTCCGACAGACATCCGAGTCGATATGGCGTCACCTGTTGTCGTGTCCACAGAATGAGAGTGAAAAAAACGATCAGATGCAGTAAAAGTAAAGTATGTTTCGGATTTTGATAACATGATTGGGATCAGCTTCTTCTCCACACATCATCGATAATGCTCCGGATACACACATGACGCTTCACAAGAAATCTCTGTGGGCATTTGTGAGTGTGCTGCAACCAACGCAATAGAACGAGTCCCAGTTCTCCTGTCTCGACGATGTCAGCCTGTAACTTGACGTGAATACACAAATGGAGGTTCGGTCAGTCAGGGTGTGCAGCTCCAAAATTCTCAAGCGCCGGTCAACGCGGTGGGGCGAGTACCTTGCCTCGAAACATGCTCTCGCCAGCAAGTAGTTAGTTGCGCGCAAGTACCGTAGAATACGGATCAGGAGATCAGTCACCCGGAAGCGATTCTGGTCGGAAGACGTGGCGCTGCCTCTGCTTGCGCCAGTACCGTTTCATCAGTAGTAGCTGAAGTGGGTGCGAGAACACTATATAAAGATCGGGGTCAGCACCTTCCTGACCCAGCGTGAGCCAGTCCTCCTGACTCACAGGACTCATCATCGCCAAAAAGAGCTCTTCTTGGAGACGAAGATGAAGGCCTAATCCCCATCCATCCAACAGCCTGGTTGGGCTATGCATGCAAGATGTGACGTTTGCAGGTTTCTTATCGTTGTGGGCAAGGGGGCAGAGCTAAATGTAGCGAGGCAGCAACACAACATCAACAGCGACTGAGAATCAGAGAGTAGATCGACTGCAAACTCCTGATGGTGGTGGCAAACGCATTCACCGTTTGGCCTTCCTGATCGACAACCCAAGAACTGCACTATATTGACCACCTTGTAAGTCACCACCATGATCAATATCATGGGCACGAGCCCCGGCGCGTGGCACCATATCAAGTGGCGGCTGCAGTTGCTTCGCTCCGTGGTGTTTCTGGCAGCCATGTCGTTTCTTGATGTCCGTGATCTCTGGTACAAGCTCACGTGGGTCGGCCCGTACGATGCCTTCGCGTTCGACGCAGGCAGTCGTGGCACGCTGCTACCAACGACGCTGCCGTCCAGTATGACGCTTCCTGCCAAGTTCACGCCGTACGACGCGCCGATCCACTCCGGCTGGCCGTCGTACCTGTCCCGCTGCCAGAATATGACGGCGTTTTGCTCGCCTGGCAGCACGTTTTTCCTCAACGCCATGGGAATGGAGTGCGACGTCGGCGTCTTGAATGAGACAAAGACCATCGATCGCCTCGTCATGACAAGCAACGTGCGTTCGGACTCGATGGCGTGGGCGGCGTGCCAACTTCTCTATGGAAATCGTCGCCCAGCAATCTGCCAAGAACACATTGTCAGCAACTTCCTCTTCCGGTACGGATTCCTCGCCAAGCCGATTCAGAGTGAGTGGATGGCTGCGCCTGGCAGCGCGGCAGAGGCAGAGCTCGTGCGCTTCCTCGAGCTCATTGCGATGAGCCACCCACATGACCGCATCATTTGCGCAGGCGGATTCGCCTACTCTAAGCCTGGCCGGTATCTGCCTACAATATTCGGCTGTGCGAGTGCAAACATTTATCGCGCCGAGTACGTGGGCATCTACGCGACCAAGTTCCACGAGCTGGCGTTTGACAAGGCCTGGCTTACGACCATTGATATCATCACGCTCGTCGACATCTCGTACAAGATCCGACAGAACACGATCAACGTGTTCGACATGGACGAAGAGACCTTGGCGGATGGCAGCGTCGCCGTCTCCGTCACGGAGACCACGGCCAACAACTTCGTCTCGAGTGGACTGCTGTACGTGCTGATGATCCTCGTTGACTCGATTCTGCTGCTCTCGCAAATGTACACGGCTATGGAGCTCGTGACCCAGTGGATCGTTCCAGCCATGCGCAAGCGAGACGATGAGGAGTTCGTCCACGAGCTCCAGGAGCACGAGGGCGAAGGGGGAGCCCACAACACCCAGGCCACTGCGGCGGCTGCAGCTGCGGCCGAAGCTGAAGAGGAGGCCTCGTTCACGCAGGAAGAGTACACGTCTTTCCTCTCGGCGTCGCTCTATCGCCATCCGGTGGTCGTGCTCCTAACCGTGATCAGCCAGTTCATCTCCTGGGGCATTATCATCCCGAACTCGGTCGTGTGGACGTGGAGTCTGTCCAACTACTCCAAAGTCATGGCGTTCTTCAGCAGTCTTCGCATCTGGACGCTGATCCTCGTGGGCGTCAACTTCGTCTGGGACATTGTCGTGTTCTGGTCCGAGAAGTACGCTTACATGTGCGCGCGTGCGACCTACGCGACGACGTGGGAGATCATGGCCATTGGCGCCATCTTCGCCTTCAGCAAGAAGGACGCCATCATGGCCATCTCCGAGACCAAGTTCGGCATCGAGCACCAGCGCACCAACGACGTCTTCTCCTTCCCGACGTACATCGCCCATGGCAACACGTTTAACGGAGACCTGGACTTCTCGCCCAACAGCCAAGGCCCGCTGCTCCGCGTCATGTACTTGCCGCTCATCCAGATCGTCTTCAACAGCGTCTTGGGCACGTTTGGGTGGCTCGTGGTCAAGGCGGGGCTGCTGCATCTGCTGGAAACGCCTCAGGCGTCCCGAGTCATCTACCAGGTGCGTCGCGCCGTCGGTCTCAAGGCGTCGTTGTACCACGCTCCTGGCGCCGACGCTGAGCTGCGTCGGAAGCGAATGATGAACTCGGCGCACTTTTCCGATCCCGTGGAGCGCAACTACAGCCGCGTGGCGCTCGAGCGGATCGTGAACCTCCCCATGCGAGCCCGCAGTCTCGTGCGTCCGACCATGTCAATGCAGAAGACGTTCAAAGGTGAGACCGTGTTACGGCCTGCGGTCCATTTGGACTTTGGTGTGTTCGTTCACGACCGAAAGATCTCGGCGCGTAGTGGATTCGAGGCCACCGTGCGTGCTGTGGTGTTGTTACCAGCTCCACGGGATTCGAAGAAGTCCCGCACTGTGACGATTGCGACGATCACTGCACGTAGTGGCGACCCAGGTTTCGACGAACTGGAGGAGAAGGCGCCTATCCCAACGCGAAAGACTCTCGAGATCACGGAGGAAGACGAGCGTCTGCAGGCCGCTCGGAAGACCAAGATGATGGGCAAGGGCTTTGCGGCCGTCCACGCGTCGCAGTAGAAGAATCACGAGACTGGAATAGCTTCAGTGTATGCAGAATAACTTCATTTTCACATCCACGCTTCGCTCTAGGTATCTACGCCGCTCTAGGCGACGTGGAACTTGGTGTCCGCGAGCTGCTCGCTCATCTTCCACAGCGTCGCACGGTCTTCCACTGACCCACTCAACTCGGCCGGGATCTCCTTGACGGGCAGGCCTTTGCTGTTGAAGTAGTCGGACGGTCCGTAGAAGTCCCCACTGGCCACATCGTCGACTGTCGCCACGTACAGCGACGGTAGCGAGCCCATCTCGGTCTCCTGCGTTGGAATCACACTCAGAAACCACTTCCAGAAGCCCCACTGGAACTGCGGGAACACGCCTTCAACAAACTTGTCGCCCATGTCCGAGTACGTGGTGCCAGGGTGGGCCACAACGGCCTTGATGTTGGAGATCTTGGCTTCCTCCAGACGCGTCGCAAGCTCAAACGTGAACATGAGGTTGGCCAACTTCGAGCGGCCGTACCGCACGAACGACTGGTCCGTTCCTTTGGCGAGTGTCTCGAACTCCATGCTCTTGACGATGCGGTGGGCGTGGCTGCTCACGTTCACAATACGGGCCTCTGGAGCCGCCTTGAGCAGTGGGAACAGCAGCGACGTCAGCAGGAAGTGGCTCAGGTGGTTGACTTGGAACTGGGTCTCGAAGCCGTCGCTGGTCATCTCGTCCGCCGGACACGCGAGGCCGGCGTTGTTGATCAGCAGGTCCAGCTTCTCGAACCCGCGCTGCTTGAACGCCTGCGCAAACGCGCGCACGCTCTCCAGGCAGCCCAGCTCCAGCGGCATGAACTCGACGCGGCCGCTCGCCTTGTGAGACTCTAGGTGCGTCGTCATCTCCTGCTCAGCTTGGCGGCCTCGCTTCTCGCTGCGGCAGGCGAGAACAACGAAAGCGCCCCGCTCCGCCAGCGCTCGCGCAGTGAAGAATCCGATTCCGGAGTTGGCACCCGTCACGATCACGATCTTGCCGTCTTGGGACGCCATCGTGGAGCCGTCCCAGGGCTCCGCGGGGCAGTGCGGCTGCTGCGAGTAGGAGAACAGCGCCATTATGGATGGTTCGGTCGGTCGGCCTTTCTCGGGGTGGTGTCAGGAGGCCGCAAAATGGAGAATGGAGAGTGCCATCGCTGCTGCTGGTGGTGGTTTTGGTGGGTGTGTACACAGCCACACTCAGCATGTGCTTGCACACGAGGCGTCTTTCACGCCATCAGATGGCGCTCGCGCTGTCCGAGGGCGCTGCTTCGTCTGGCCGCCGTGGATGATGCGGCCCGAAGCGGCACTGGTTTTCACGCATGCACTGTTCACGAAGGGATCAGATACTCAACTCCATATGGACAAGGAGTGGTCTGAATCAGGAAACCATCCTTCACAGTCGAAACTCAATACTATGTGGCGATTAGGTGAGTCCACATCTTTTTGGACGTCCACATCCATATCAAAAGAAGACACACCTCCATGATGTCGCACATGATGCCCATCATCTTCACCCTTCGTGATACAAACCGACAAGAACAACGTGATACGAACGCTTCCACTCGTGATTGGCTAATATCCGTCCGTCTGTGAGGAGCTCCTCAATCAAATCCAACTGGGCGGGAAAATGCTGCTGCTGCACCGCAGATTCGCGGCGGCTGTGCGGGCCGCTCCTCGGCTCTGGACGGCCCCTCTCTCCACCGCAGCATCCGCAGCCACCAGCCACCTACCGTACAACGAGGCCCTCGCTGTCGCGGGCGCCAGTGTCTCCAGTTATGTGCTCCTGTCTCGCCAGCGAGATCTCCAGTTCGAGCGGCTCGCGCCTGGCGTGGAGGCCTTCCACGCCGCCACGGGCCACTGGATCGTGCCGTACCACCTCCCGATCCCCAAGGCCAGTGCCGACGGAACGCTAGACTCCGCGACCACGCCGCGGCGCAAGGCATGGGTCGTCGGACGCGTGCGTGAGATGAGTGAGATCGCCTGGCCGCGCAGCACCTGGGGGCTGAATCTGGGCCGCGTGCTGGACATGTTCATGAAGAACCCCGACTACCGGATCGATTACCCAGGAGTTGTCGGGGAGCTTCGCGAGATCGGCTTCCCCGTTGACGCGGATTGGCGCGAGTACTCGTGGGAGCATCAGAAGTTCCCGGCGCTCCACATCTTCCGCGACATCCACGGCCACTCGGTCGTTCCCATCCACTTCGTGGTGCCGCACGGCGACGCAACCACGTGGCCCGTGTGTACGTGGGGCTTTCGTCTTGGGAAACTCGTCGACAACCTGCGCGGCAACTACGAGACGCTGACCGACGACGAGCGCGCTGATCTCGAGAGCATCAACTTCAACACCAGTGCCAGCGATGCCGAGTGGTCCGAGTTGATCCTCCCATCGATCGAGAACTTTTTCAAATTGTACGGCCACAGCATCGTGAAGAAGAGCTTTGTCGTCCCTCCCACGGAAGAGTGGCCCAAGAGAGCTTGGGGCTTCAAGCTTGGCCTCTCCGTCGGCACGATCCGCACGCGGGGGGCATTCACGGAACAGCTCGAGCGAGACGCCGATCGACTCAAGGCCATCAGCTTCGTGTGGCGCGTCGCTGAGTACCGTTGGAGCGAGATCGTGCTGCCTTCGTTCGAGTTGTACGACCGCATCATCGGGAACCTCGACGACATCTCGTACGACTTCGTGGTGCCGGCGGAAGCTCCGTGGCCCGAGGAGGCCTGGGAGCTGCATCTCGGCGCCGTCGTGCGCAACATCCGACACAAACACTACTTTGCGAAGCAGACTGCCCGCGATGCCGCGCGGCTGGAAGAGCTGGGTTTCACGTGGAAGCTGCCGGGCAAAGAAGGTAAATATCGCCCGAAACCCCGCGCGTAGAATCGCCAACTCAATAGATCGCGCGTATCAGGGGGAGCCTGTTTGCATCTATCTGTCTATTATCACCACGGCCGCTGCTTGAGCAGCAGATCCAATCGAACGTCGTCTCGGTAGCGAGGATCTACCGTGGCACAGACAGTCGCCTTGAGTGATTCATCGTTTTCTCCCATGTCGCCTTTCTTGCAGAACGTGCTGCCTTGCATGGCCAACACTCCCGCACCTTGCACAGAGCTCACTGGACTGGACCGCACCCAGTCTTCCACCCACGACGGCAACACGCTCACGTTTGTGTTTTCCGCAAACAAATGCAGCAAAGCCGCGAGGTCGAAGAACTCGCTGGGAAGTTTACGCAGTGGGTTCTCCGACAGGCGCACCATTGACGGGCAGTTCGAACGGAACAGTCCGTCGTCCAGGACCTCAATGCGGTTGCCAAGAAGCGAGAGCTTTGAGATTCTGAGGTCACGGATCGACTCCGGAAGCTCCGTGAGCTGTGCGTACTCGAGCCAGACCGTCCCCCACGGATGTTGCCCCCACACGCGGCCTATACTGGGCTGAATCACGCTGAGATTGCTTCGGTGGAGGATGATGTTGAGTCCCTGCGGCGTGTTCTCGTGGAAAATGCCCGCAGGAAATCCCGGCCTCGAGGTGGAGAAGTTGGTCAGCACCATTTGCACCTGCGCGAGCGTCGGCGTCTTGGAGTACGTGACGGCGGCGGAGCTGTTCCACTCCACGATCGTGCTGTTGAAGGTCTCAATAGCCCGCAACATGGAGAACCTCGTGATCGTCGGCGGCACATGGAGCGCCTCGCAGTGGCTGAAGATGAGCTTGGTGAGGACGGTCTTGTCCAGTTGCAGGAGCTGCTTCGCCATCACGTCGCTCGCGCCATGGCTGCCGACGCGGTTACAGTTGACTTGGAAGACGGAGCACGGGTACCCATTCGGCAGCCACGCACTCACGCGCAGGTCGCAACCTTCAAGCGTCTCGTTCAGCCGACTCTCGGTCCCGAAGTGGAGTACCATCACGACAATTACCCACAAGAGCATCATCCGGTCAATCACCCGCGACGTGAGTGATGAGGACCGAGCATGGGACGAATTGTGTGCGGCTTCCATCACGAGTTGCGTGCGTCGTTGCTTCACCGAAATCATCGACAGTCTCGTGGATCGTCCAGCGGCCGACTTCACTCGCGTGAGCTCTGGCGGCTTATCGCTCGGCCGCCCTCGGCTTTGAGAGTAGTCACTCGCGCTTCGGGATGACGAGGTTTCGTACTGGTGAGACTTGAGTCGCACGATACTCTTCATCGAGTCGATCGTGAAAATGCCCAGAATGTGCGGAAGCAGTGACGAGACGTAGTCCATTTTGGAGCTCACGAGCGCCTGCCGCGTATCGGAGACTGTGTGGGCCACCCACTTGTCGTCGTAGGTGAGCTCGTCAGGAAACCGGCCGATCGTCGAGTCAAACTGGCCAAAAATCGGAGCCACGATCCAGAGCGGCACGATAACGGCGATGCCGAAGTCCACGACGAGATCGATGCTCAAGTTGACGAGACGTCGCATGCCGATCCGCTTGCGGAACACGTAGTCGATCACCGGTGTGTACACGCAGTTGACAACAATCGCGGCGACGACCAGGCGGTTGATAGCACGGTTGGGCACCGATCGACTGAGCGTGAAGGCTTGGTATGTTTGCAACAGTACTTCAAAGAGCTGTTTGACGTGGAAAGTCGCGTCGAAGAGGGAGCCACGCACACTCAGGAGGTGATCCAGGTACGAGTGGTAGATGCGGATGGGGGTTGTCGTGCACGAAGCCACGAACACGGCTACAGCGGAAGCTTTGCCGATCGGCGGTTGATCCGAGAGAGATTGCAAAGCGACTGCTCTGTCAAACTGAGAGTCGTAGCCGAATGTGAGCCTGCCGCTGAAGACTGACAGCACGACGCTCGCAACGATCGCGAAGATGTGTGTAATTGCGACGACGATGTAACTCCACCCAGACACTAGCAGGATACTGCGGGGAATCGCGAGTAGCCACACGTTCTCGTACACGCGGTCGTTGCCGAGAAAGAGATGTGCCAAGCCAGCGAAACCCGTGAATACCGCGCTGAATAAATGGTAAAGCTGCGCCAACCACCAGCTCGCGTAGAACGCCCACAGCGGCAGAGCTACATCGTAGCTTCGGCGCACGATGCTTGATGCTGATCGCACAAGACGACGAGGAGGTGGAGGGGTCCCAGCGCCAGTGTCGTTTGCAGTGGCACTTGCAGGTGGATGATGCTCGCTGGGGACACTGGTGTATTCCGTTGCTCCATCGACGACTGTGGGCGCATCCATGAACACTCGGATCGACATCACGACACTTGCTCGGAAACGTTGTCTTGCAGAGAGATTGTGGACTTGATGCTGTCGGGTCCTGTCGCAGTTGGTGCATACTCGGCGCGCGTGGGAAGTTCTAAGAACGCACCCTGTCTCCAGCCAAGCTTTGCTGGCCATCTTGTCGACTATTTTCGACGAGCTATTCCAAGCAAGCGATGCTGCGCCAAGTCGCGTGACCTTGAGAGAGAGAGAGAGAGAGAGAGAGAGACTGACGGAACGAGGGGTCGTTGAGGGGTTTGTTGCGTATCTGCGTGTTACAGTGGGCGCTGCTCACGCAGAAGATCAAGCCGAACATCATCTCGAACTCGAGGGTCGATGTCGTCACAAAACACGGTCGTGCTCTGGTTTCGCGTGCTATCTTTGCAGAACGTGCTCCCTCGCAGTAACAGAATGGGGTTCCCGTGCACAGTCTTCTTCGGACCCGACGCCCACCACTGTTCCAACCACGGCGACAGCTCCATCACGTTGGTTCGCTCGGCGAAAAGCTGGGACAACGAATGAACGTCGTGGAATTCTCGGGGGAACGACCGGAGCGGATTGTCCGACAGTCGTAACCACGCGGGGCTATGCTTCTGGAAGATTCCATCGTCGAGATGCTCGATTTGGCCGCCAAGCAGTGAGATCTTCGTAACCTTGATCTGTCCAAACGAAGGCGGCAGCGTCTTGAGCTGCGTCATTTCGAACCACAGAGCACCCCAGCGATGGGTCCCCCACACGTGTCCGATATCGTCGGGAAGTGCGGTCAAATTGCTTCCGTGGATGACGACATTGAGACCAACGGGCGTCGAGTCGTGGTAGAATCCCGTTGGAAGCTCCTCGGGCGTAGAGATATTGGTCAGCACCAACTGGACTTGCACCAACATGGGCATTTTTCTTTGTGTGACGGCCGCAGAGTCGTCCCATCGGATGATCGTGCAGTTGAATGTCTCGATCGATCGCAGCGACGACAACTGCGTGATAATTGGAGGCATCTCGAGAGCTGGACAGTGGCTGAAAATGAGCTTCGTGAGCGTCACTGTGTCCAACCGCTGGAGGATCTGGGTCAAGTCTTGAGCTGCACCGTTGCTTGCCACGCGATGGCAATTGACTTGAAACACCGAACACGGGTAGCCCGCCGGGAGCCACGCATTAGCGTGAACGGCGCAGCCTTCATGTGTCGCATCCAGTCGACTCTCAGCTCCGATGTGTAGCACGAGAACTGCCGCGGCCCACAAAAGCAGTGCCCGATCGACGACGTATGAAACTCGTAAGCCTTTCGGGATGCGTGAGAACAAAATACTCACTAAAGCGCGACTGCGTTGTTGTCTGGGCATGTTTGCGCTCGACTTGGTGGTCACTTGTCGCTGCTCTGTTGATGACGGCGTCGGAGTCACGTGAGTATCGAGGCCTGAGGAGGTCCCGTACACGAAATTTTGACGTCGAAGCATACTCTTGATGATATCCATGCTGAGCAATCCCAGCACGTGAGGAAACAGCGAAGAGATGTAGTCCATTTCTGATGTGACGAGCGCTTGGCGACCGTCGGAGATGGAGTTCGCGACCCAGACATCGTTGTACGTGAGATTCGACGGGAACCGTCCGACAACCCAGTCAAACTGCTTCAGCATGGGGATCAAGACCCAAATGGGCACGATAACTGCGATGGCGAAGTCCACGACGAGGTCGATAGTCAAGCTCACGAGCCGGCGGCGTCCCGTGCTCTTGCGGAAGAGGTAGTCGATGACTGGCGTGTAGACGCAGTTTGTGACCACCATCCCTACGACAAGGCGATTGAGCTTCCGATTGGGCACCGAGCGGCTGAGCGTGCGCGCCTGGTACGTCTGCAGACCGACCTCCACGAGCTGCTTCACGTGCAAACCGTCTTCAAAGTACTTGCCGTTGATCGCCAAGACGCTGGTCAAACTACCTCGGATGAATGTGGCGACGACGACTCGAAGCTGCTGCTTCATCTCTCGAGGCCGAAACACAGACATCCGACGCAGCCGCGGACGCTCATGAACCACAGGCGCGTTCTCACTTCGTTCGTAGCCGAACGTGAGTCGACGATGATAAATCGACCGCCCGACGCAAGACAAAATCGCGCAGACATGCGCGACCATCACGACGAGGTAGCTCCACCCCGTCACCACAAGTAGCTCGCGCGGGATGGCGAGAAGCCACATATTCTCGTACACGTTGATGTCGCCAAGGAAGACGTGGGCACCGCCGGCGATGACCGTGAAGATGACGGTGAGAAAATGGTAGAGGAAGATAAACCACCACCAAGCACGAAACTCCCGATCCGACATGTCGACGTAGTGGACATGACTCTGCTCGAGCGGTGTTGTCGATGATCGCGAACGAGCCTGTGGTAGTGGAGGTAGCAATGGCCTTCGTGGGGGTGACGCACCCGTGGCTTCTGGGGTCTGAAGTTCGGGATACACGTCTCCTTCTGCTGCAGTCTCGTCAGTCATCGCATCGACATGGACACGATTCGCTGCGCGCCCCGTATTCATCGAAAACGCTTAATGCTGCGCTCGCGTCGGCTTCCACGCGATGACACGTAGCGTTGTTCAACGTCGCATCACCAGTGACTGAGTTGCGGGAGCCTTCTGCTTCTTGAAACGCGCGGACAGCGGGCACTCCTTGCGGCAAAAATAGAGAATCGGGTCTTCTGCTGCATTCCGGCAGCTTACAACGGACGCTGGGCTGCGATCAAGTCGGATCTGAAATCCTCTCTGACGCGAGCACTCAGCGATTTGCACAACGCTTCTGACTCCATAGGCTTGGACGTCTGCTGGCATACGGGGCTTCCATGGAGCGATACCGGTGTCGATAATGCCGCTCCTGAACGCGACTCCAACCACGAGCTCAACCAGTCAGGCACAGTCGCCACTGAAGTGTTTTCGGCGACAAAAACCTTCAGCCTTCGTAGATCTCCTGTCAACTTTGGCAACTCCACGAGTGGGTTCTCCGAGAGTCGTACCATCGTGAGTTGTCGCGAAGTGTGAGTGAGTATATCTTCGGGCAGACGCGTGAGTTGGTTCCCAACCAACGACAGTTTCGTCACACTGAGGGTGGCGAACGCTGCAGGAAGTGCTTTTAGATCGGAGAACTCGATCCAAAGCGTGATCCACCGGACGTCGTGGCCCCAGGTCGTGTCGATGTCAGTCGGCAGCTCGCTCACGTTGCTTCGGTGGATGATCAGATTGAGATCCCGCGGCAGTTGATCATGGAGCATTCCGTCAGGTAACGCACCAGTGCCACTCACGTTTGTGGAGATCAACTGCAGCTGCACGAAATGCGGCGTCGCCGAACGGGTCAACGCAGATTCATGACCCCAGCGCGAGATCGTCGAGTTGAACACTTCCAACATGCGTAAATTCTTGAACTCGGTCACGACTGGAGGCACGTGGAGCGACGGGCAGTGACTGAAGATGATCTTGGTCAACGAGCTCCGGTCAAACTGGCGTAGCACCACTGTCACGGTCGAGTCACGGCCGTCAGTACCCAGGCGAAAGCAGTTGAGCTGCGCAACGGTACACGGGAAACTGGTAGAAATCCAAGGCAGCACGCGGAGCTCACACGATGACACCGAGATTACGCCGTGCGATTCTGCGAGCAAATGCAGCGAGACCACGACAACAGCCCACGCCATCGCGACGACGTTCATGGCCTGGATTGTGCGGCGGCTCAACAGCAATCTTCGTACTGTTCGCCTTGCTGATCCGACTCGTGTGAAGCGCCTTGTATCGGTCAGCCCAACTGTCGAAAGAACAACCACCGAGCTATCGACAACCCGTGTTGACGACGACCGGCGCAGGATATCTTCGATGGTCCTGATGGCGAGAAAACTCAAGAACTGTGGAAGAAGCGACGTCACTCCGTCCACCCACGAATTCACAAGAACCTGGCGTCCTTCTGCCATCGTGACTGCTACCCACTGGTCATCGTACGTCAGCTCCTGAGGAAACCTGCCTGCAGACCAGTCGTATTGTCGCAGTGAAGGAGCGAGTACCCACATCGGAGCGAGCACGGCGCTGACGAAATCGAGGACCAAGTCGACGGCGAGGTTTGTCACACGGCGAAGCGCGGGCTTGTGTCGAAGGAGATAGTCGATCACTGGCGTGTTGACGCAGTACACAACAAGTGTTCCGACCACGATTCGGTTGATACTCCTCGCCGGTAAGCTCCAGCTTATGACGTATGCTTGGTAAGTCTGCGATGCAATGTCGACGTACTGTTGGGCGTGGAACACGAACTCGAAGTATCGGCCTTGAGGGCCGAAATATCCGTTCAACCCGAAGAATCGGTCCCACTCACGGTGGAATGCCTCCAAGAAATGCGCGAAACATTGGCGTACGCTCTTGGGGATCGCACTCAACGGAGTTTCTGGTGAATGCGGACTGGAATGACGGAAGAACCCGAGTCTTCGCTGGAGAACGGACTCCCAGATAATCTCCAGCAGAGCATAAATGTGCAATGCAGCCACGACCATGAAGCTCCACCCAGCGACGAGCAGTGTCGTTTGAGGAATCGCGAGCATCCACGTGCTCTGGTACAGCTCAGGAGTGCTCAGGAGAAGATGTGCGCCACTGCAAATCACGGCGAAGCACGCACTGACAGTGTGATACAACACAACGAGCCACCAGGATAATCGGAACGCGAACGCCGAGAGCACCAGTGTAGTATCGGAACGTCGGTCTACGTTGCAAACGCCAGTAGACGATACTTCACTCCGCTTGGCGCCTTCAACTGGTGTCGTCGCCACCATAATGCCGCTTTGATTTTTTGTCCGTCCTCGTTGATTACTGACGATGAGCTGCACACAGCTACGTCGAGACCGGGTTCTTGCTTGTCGACTCTCGGCTTGGAGACTGGGATGACCCAGACTGACTGGCTATTCTTACCATCGTTGGTCCGGAAACGCAAACACTGACTGGCATTCCAGATCCCTGACTCGATTTGTTGACCCGATATCGACGAGAACGGCTCATCGCTCAAGTCGGTCGTGGTAGCTCAGACTTCTTGCTGCCACTCAAAGTCGTATGACTGAAGTGAGGCGCTCGTAGCCACGATCAAGCGGTCAGCAAACGGATCGACGGCGAGGAATGATGCCTTCGACGGCAACTCGCCAACGCTCACAGTGGTTCCGTCAGAAGTGCGGTGGAGAGATAGCTTATCTTGAGACGTCGCACCGGTCGAGACGACAAAGTCCCCTTGAGCAACAAAGCACGGATGGAAGATCGCCTGCCCCGCCCCTGCTGATGTCTGCATGGTCTTCATCACCACGACTGGTTGAGATAGTTGACGAAGGTCGTACAGGTGCATCTCCGGATCGAAACTCGCTGTGAGCAGCAGGTGCTCTTGAGTGGGATGCCAGTTGACGCTGTTTATCGCTCGACTGTGCGCGTCTTGGATTTCTTGCGAAGCACGGAGGTCGTTACTCCGTGAATCGTACACACGCACGACGCGGTCATTCCCACCGGACGCAAATGCCGTGACACTCAGAGGACTGAAGCGCACACTCTTGACGACACCAGCGTGGTCTTCGTATCGATGCTGTACGTTGAGTTCCACGCCTCCTTCTCCGAATATCGAAAGGGCAATCGTCGAGTCCTTGGAGCACGTCACCACTTGGTCGCCACGAATGTCCATTCCGAAAATTCCACTTCGATGCAGTTCGGTCGACGCCATGAGTTCCTTCGGCACGCCAGCAGCACTTTGATTCAGATCCCAGAGCTTCACCACTCCGTCGTTCGCTGCACTGAGCAGCAAGTTTGCGCCGTTGGCTGTGCTGCGCTGGAGACTGAGACACGAAATCCACCCGCGATGGGCTCGAAACGACATCAACGGAGCCGTCACTTGAGCATCGTCACGCTCGCATGCCACCGACGGATACACCGACACGTGGCCCAGGTGGCCGCCCGTGGCAATCAGCGCGTTCTCCTGGAAGGGGCTGAAGGTGATGGCGTAGATTCTCTTCAGGAGCGCATCCTCGTAGGCGGCTGCTGGCGAATCACGTTGCCGGAAGCCCACGAGCGATCTATTGCCGCCACCAGGCGAAGAGGACGACACACCCATCGCGCGTGAGGACGAGCTGGAGCACGTGTAGCGCAGCACGCTGGAGTCGTCGAACAGAGTCTCGGTCTCGACTTCAGCATGGCCTTCACCGTCGACTTCCGCTGACTTCGGCTTCAATTCCATCTCTTCCTTCACGCCAGCGAGTCTGCGCGAACGCCGCTTCACTGGTACGCTCTCGCTGCCTTCCTCTCTCGCTCTCTTCGTCGGTTTCGATGGCTTCACAGTGGGTTTCGCTCTCGCTCTCACGCTGCTCAACACGTTGTTCTGCGCCTGTTTCACGCCCAATTGCTGCAGAAATTGCGCGTTCTGCGCCATGCGCGCGAGCCGCTTGCGCTCATACTCCGACACAGTCGCGTCTTCCGTTCCCAGCGTCTCCGTGGGCTGCTTCACATCGCTGCTTGCCGTCGCCTTCGCGGATGCGTTTACAGTCGATATCTCGATGTCACGGGCCTCGTTTTGAGCCGATTCTTCTGCTTCCAACGCGACGGGATCGCCGTTAACCGTCGACTCCATGGGAGCCACATTAAGGGGCTTGAAATATCGCAGGAGCCCTTCGCCAGGGCGTGGCGCCGGTCTGCCTCGCTTCATTTCGACGTCGTCGTGTTTCCCACCCAATTGGTTTCCATTTCCAAACTTTGAGAACCACGTGAGCCAACAGAAAGAGAGTGATGGTCGACGTGTTTAAAACAAGTTACGTTTGTTTGAAATCAAGAATCATTCCTCATCGTTTTGTTACAAATCGCTTTTCACCCAAACTATCGTGGCGTAACTCTATCTCTCACTACCCTTAAATACGTTGTTTTAGCACATAAAACTACGTCCGTAAAACAACGTCGTTTTGATTCCCTGCCCCAGAATCGCCTTCACGACCTATTCCGCGAT